>OZ018336.1:85320562-85620062 GCA_963969495.1 Ceratothoa steindachneri | reverse complement strand
ATAGCCTGCCTCTCATACCCATACACCAGACTATCATACCCCTCAGACACATTATTTACACCAGCACCAGACAAACAAACTCCCTTCCATTTGCCAGCACTCAACTTGCATCTAAATATATAATCTGAGCGTCACCCATCACAAGCACCTCCGTCATCCTCCTAGGCCAGGCATTACCCTCCCTCCTGTTCTCATTCAAACTACCATTTATTTCACTTTCTGCCACAACCACATCAGACAAATCACTTTCAATCTCTTCCTCTCTCAGGGCATCATATCTGTTAGTCAACCTAACAGGTTCCAAGTCCCTCTTACTCACACATCTAACCTGTCCTAACATATCTATTCAATCCATATTCACCCACCATTCATCTTCACTTACATCAGTCATTTCATTCTCTCTAGTCCCTAGTCTAGGCCGATCCTGCAACCTCCTGGTCCCAGCCACATTTTTCATGCATACACTCGCATCCCTTCACACTTCATGCAGCAACTCACCTAATCTCTTGCATTCATCACGCAACCGACTCACCTCTTCTACCAAAGCCACATTTGCACGAGTCACATTACACAAGGGGCATTCAAATACATTTGCTCTTCTTTCAACACCACAAAAATCACAAACTAGATACAGACTACTTACATCCAAAGCAACAGCCATACTAAGAAAACTTTTCAAAACCCTTTAATTAAGCAATCAAGAAAAGTGTAAACGAAAAAGGGAGATAATTAGGCTGTTCAGAAGTAAACAAACAGGAGCTATTTCCCAATTTAGTTTAAAATATAATTAAAAATTCCTGGAATATTTTATGTCACACTCAATTTTAACTATCTTCCCAAACTTATATGTATTACACAAAAATATACAAAACAAAAAATGTCACTGAATAGAGAGCTCTCCGAGAACACGTTCGATCACTACCACTGTTTGTCCTTAACCTCCAAGGACCCAGGTCGTGCATTGATCATTAATAATGGTTATCTTACACAGCATTGATAATAATTACAGCATCTCACATGAGTGAGTACTAACTCTCTCAAATCCTAATTTTTTCCACACATTAGCAAATTATGGTTTATTTTAGTTTTTGGATGTCAGCTAAGGTAAATACTGAATTTAAAAATTATTTTTGAGATTTACCTATATTTTAGACATCTATCATATAAGGTACATTCGATTACAATGGTTTAAAAAACTGGTTTTGTATATATATTATTATATAACTTTCTGAATAGCAGAATACAAGTATCGCTTAAAAAATATATATAGACATAAATGAGCCTGAAATTTGGAGGGGGGGAGTTCAGCCCCCTAGTCCTCCCCCTTAAATTTGTGCCTGATTCGAAATATATTTTTAAGTTACAAAGGACATTCCGAAGTAATACCTCCTAATTTTTTATTCCACCTCAAGGGGTCCAAGGGGATTGCTTATAGCATTCTTACGATGACAATCTTTGCCCTAATAACCTGAAATTTTCATTTTTTTTTGTTGCAGATATTGATGTTTTGACAGTCTTCAAAAGCAACCCCTGCCATGGACATGCATCAAAATCAGAGGTGTGTCATTGAATTCCTCCATACAGAACAAGTTGAACCAATCGACATTCACCAACGCTTTGTGAACATTTATGGAGCTAAGGCATTTGATATCAGTAGTTAGAAGATGGGTTCCTTGATTCAAGAGTGGTGACAGAGATGTGAGTGCCCTTCTGCCTCATACCAGTCCAACAACTCCTGACTAACAGCCAGCCAGGTTTTTTTTTTTTTTTGCTCCTGCATGAGCATCCATGGAACCCACCTGGCATACACTTTGCTGTACCCCAGGGATGACAACATCATTTCCATGCACCGACACCCACTTCCAACTCTGCACATATTTTATTCACCGATTAGCATGGATGAGATGATCGAGGTGCGCGTCATTTTCTGTACTGGCTGCTGTGCATGGGCATCCATTGTGGTTTGTCCCTCACATCTTTGTCACCACTCTTGAATTGAGGAACCCATCTTGTAACCGTGCTGACATCAAATGCCTTGGCTCCATAAACATTCACTAAGAGTTGGTGAAGGTCAAGTGGTTCAACTTCTTCTACATGGAGTAATTCAATGACGCATTTCTGATTCTAATGCACGTCCATGGCCGGGGATGGGGGGGGCTTTTGAACTGTCAAACCGTCAATATCTGCAACAGAGAAATGAAAATTTTATTTTATTAGTGGTAAGATTCAGTCATCATAACAACGGACCCCTTGCAGATAAAAAATTAGGAGGTATTACTTTAAGAAGGCTCCTTGTATAATTGCCAGCTCATTCAGACAAAACTTCCTGAAACTATATTTTATATGCAACAGAATGCAGTTAGGTAAGGGTAATCGTAAGAATTTCCAAATCAGTTAGGAAAGTTTCCTAGAGTCCCTAAACTTTTTTTAACTGATTAAGGAATTTTTAATATTACACTTAACTAACCGCATTGACATGGACGTTATAGTTTATTCTAAAAAAAAAATTGCGATGGAATATCGGGTGAGCACAGAAAGGAGCAAATGCAGTCAGTTAGTTTTAGGTTTTCATATATAAAATGTATTTTTTTTGTTCGTTTACTTTTTTTATGTTCACTATGAAACAAAATTCAAACACACCCGACACCTGAAAACTTTCATCAAGTCGCAGAGCATTGGCTGCTTCTCAACACTCGGAAGTCTTGGAAAGGATTTGAATAAGTTTGTACCAAATGAACTGAATGAGAATAAAAAACTAACAATATTTCATGCATGACAACATAATATAGAAGGAGGCTAGGTGGAAATAAAAGGTTTAGTTGAATAGGGTGAAAGATGTCAGGAAAACTGACTAATCTTTTGCATTCAAATATTTTAACATCTTCATGATCTCCCAACCTATGTAGATATTTAAAACCATTCACACTTGTTTAGTTATGAACATTGAAGACTTGGAACCAGGACCAGTCTTTTGCTAGAGCAATAGAAAAAAGGAAGGAGAAAAACTAAAAAATATAACATTTATTCTATGCAACTCTTCCTGTCCAACTTATATCTAATTAAAATTGTAATCATCTGAATTCAACAGGAAGAAGTTTTGATTTTGCTATTTCTGTGATCAAAAGGGCAACAATCTTCATTGATTCACAATATCTTATCCAGTGCTGAACAAAAATTTTCCTTGATCATTTTCAGAGATAAAACAGAGAAGTAATGTTGAGAATGTTAGATTATTTCACAACCAACTTTGAGATAGATTTTGCCAATCGGAATGAATGTGGTGTTAGTGGATCTGAAGAATCAAATTTTTGTTTCAAAATCGATTCATTAACGAAGTACCTGAAAACAGTTGAATTTTTATTCATAATTCATTTTATAATATTCATATGGTTTGAGTTATATATTGTATTGTTTAAGGTTGTAATAACATTATAATTTAACCTTAATTATTTTTAGGATGGGATTATAATATTTGGCTTTAGTAATTTTTTTTAGGCCTAAGGTGTTGCTTGTATTAGTGCATAATCATATGAATCTTTAAAGATTTCATAATTAAAGCAAAACTAATCAGCTACCATAGTATGAGAATGAGAACAGTGAAAAGTAAGAAAAAGCGCAGTACACATTACAATTCTCAAAGAATTTAAGACCAGAATGGTGTCAAGTGAAATAGGGACTTTGACAACTTACCACCAATTGTAATTAATCAACCTTAAATTACCTCATGCCAGTATCAATGAATTTTGTCAAATTTGTATTGCATGTGTAGAAATTGCTGCTAGCACATTACCTCAACTCTTCTGAGTAATTGAGGATGGAGAATGCGAGAGCCTTCGGACTCTTCTTAAGCAGCGTCACCAACACAGCCAAAAACTGATAAATGAGAATCGCATCTTTCCGAGCGAGGATTCCTTCTGCGTTGCTATTTGCCTTCGATGCCACCAGCAGCAGCAGTTGTGGCATTGCGTAGGACAACCATTTGTCAATACTCACGTACTTGAATGGGATAGAGGATATAAGAGTTTGCATAACTTCAGTTGTGATATCAAATAGCTTTGTTTTATCAACTTGAGAAAGAGAAAGAAAAAATTAAAGAAATTAAACTACACAGCTGAGGGAAATATATATATAAATTATATCTCATGAGGGCGAGAGGAGAATGAAAATAAATCCAGCATACCGCAAGAAAGAGAAAATGGGAAAATATTTCTTCAGCAATAGTTATTTCGTAATGTGGAAAAATCCACACTGGGGTGTTATTTGAACCAAGCACACTGAGGCAGCGAGCAACCACTTTGATCTGAATTGAAGAGAGCCTTTAGCCATTCTCTTCTGCGTAGCTGAGTGGTTAAAGGCTCTCTTCAATTCAGATCAAAGCGGTTGTTCGCTGCCTCAGTGTGCTTGGTTCAAATACCACCCCAGCATGAATTTTTCCAAAGAAAAATGATCCTGTTTTCTCTTTCTTGCGGTATGCTGGATATATATATATATATATATATATATATATGTGAAAAATCACATAGTTATAGCCCACAAAAAGGAAAAGTGGTATCACAACCCAGTAAAACATGGAGGAATATATTACACGAACCATTAAAAGCTTAAGAAAGGAAATGGGAAATTTAGAAATAGTTTCCCCTATTTTCTCCATTTTCTTTCTTAAGCTTTTAATGATTCACGTAATATATTCCTCAGCGTTTTACTGGGTTGTAGGCTATTAAATACACATATATATATTTATATAGAATTGGCATTTTGATTGGTCAACTGTCAATGACATTGGATAGTATAGAGTAAAGTTTTAGTTGAGAAAAGGATAGCTAATATGGAGGACTGTAGGCCATCTGAATGTTGGAAAAGTTACATACAGGTTTTTATACCAATGCAAGGAGTCTCAGAAATGAAAAGGACAAACTATTAGCATATATACATTCAGAAAATTTAGATATAATCTGTATCACTGAGACCTGGTTTAATGAGAAAATCTATAGGGATGATGAAGCTGAATATATTATTAATGGTTATAACCTATATTTTCATCACAGAAAGGAAAGACTCGGTGGAGGTATTTCAATTTACATTAAGAATAGCTTGATATCATCTGTGGTAAATTCTAGGATGCATATTTATTAAAACACACAAAGCTGAGAACCAAGGAAGTCACTGTGTCTTTGTTTATTTTCACAGCCATGAAACATAAAATCTTATTTCCTAAAATTATCCAGCAGAGGCCTGAATCCAAACTCTTTGCTCACTTTCTCTCTAGTGCCTTGTAAACACGAACAAACTTTCAATTTAAGTAAGCTCTGCCGGAATCGCATGATTGGCTAACAGTGGTCCATGCCTAAATTTCTCGACACATCAAATAACATCCAAAGTAGACCCCCAAGGCAGTACACAGTAGATCAGTAAGAAATTCTGTCATCAGTAACGAAGTCGACTGTCTGCTCGAGAGAAAAAAAAAAAAAAAATACGACTCTATCTGGCGACTACCCACTTGGGCATAAGTCGCCGCAATCACGACAGCCTAGCAGTAGGCTACTTTAAAATAAGAATATGGAAAACAAAAATAAAAAGGGAAAATGGCAACAATTAGGATCCAAGCTCCCCCGACGCAGCAGCGTGAGACGTACAAAGAAAACAAAAAAAAACCTAGTTAAATAAAGGGAAGAAGGCCCGCCCGCCCCCCTCCCAAAGTCTATAAATCCACCAGTCAATGTGCACGAGCTTGTCACGAGTACAAGGGAAAGACGATAGCGACCCCGCCCTTCCCGGTACCGGGACAGGTAATGTGCGCGGAGATCACCCAGACTGGGACATTCGACAAGAATGTTTCGAACAGTCTGGGGCAGAACGCAGTCTTCACAGTAGGGCACTGGCGAGAGCTCCATCAAATGGCGGTGCGTGCCGCGAGTGTGTCCAAATCGGAGACGACAGAGAGCAACCTGAAGCATTCGTGGCATTGGGGAGTAGGTCCATGGGAACAGTCGCGGTGCAATGGCACGCAACTTTAAGTTGCCTCCGACCGCCTCCCATCTTTGCCAAGCAGCCCGAAGAGCTGCCCTTATTCCTGCCATGTAGTCGGTATTAGGAAGAGTGAAATGCTGGTCCGGTCGCAGAGCCCTCACGGATTCTTTGGCGCCTTCATTCCCCGCAATTCCTACATGTCCAGGAACCCAGCAGAAGATAATCTTGACATCCACCAGGCTGGCCAAAACCGTGGCCTCATAGATATCGCAAAACAGGGCATACGGAGATTCCAATGCCCTGAGAGCACTAAGGGCGCTTTGTGAGTCGCTATAGATCACAATCCGGTCTCCAAACTGGCACGTTGCATAATCTCCCGTACCGAGTGATGTATTGCCACCAGCTCGTCCGTGAAGACAGACACAGCACCTGGCAGAGAGCCGCTGACTTCAAACAAGGGATACAGCGTGGAAGCTGACCCCCTCTTGGGACTTGGAACAACCATATACACTGGCACGGTTCCAGCGTGACACGGGGTGTGCTCCAAGAAGGTCGAACGCAATACTCCAGCGCTGTACAAGTTTTGGGAGCAGAGGCGTGGCGACAAATAGCCAAATGTGGTACTCTCCAGGGTGGCGTCCTGGGCAGAACCAGGGGCGCCACCGGCCCGAGAGCTATACCTAGCTCTCGAAGGACTTTCCTGGCCCGGGTTTAGGGTATGAGTGGTGTCTCTCGGCGGCATAGGCACCATCGAAATTAGCTGCTGATGCAGTGAGAACTGTTGGCGATTGATGGAGGCGCCGGGCTCGCGCGTACAGGCGAATAATGCACTGTGCACGGCGTAGAGCGAGTAGCATCTCCCCAGCATCGACTAGTAGGTTCTCAATGGGAAAAGTGTGGAAGGCACCGGTCGCCAAGGCAAGGCCGATGTGGTGGATCGAGTCCACCTTCCGCAATACACGCTCGGCTGCGGATGCATACAACTCACATCCCTAGTCGAGATTCAAACGAACAAAGGATCGATAAAAAAGTAAGGCAGTAGCCTTATCAGCGTTGAACGTCACGGAACGGAGAATATCCATGGCGCGGGTACAAGAGACCCTAAGGCTGCGAATATGAGCCTCCCAGGTGAGGGGTTGGTCAAATACAAGACCAAGGAAACGGTGCAATTGAACCAATTCCATGCGTACCCCAATAATAAATAAGTCTGGGTCAGGGTGGAGCCGTGGATGCCGGCAGAAGTGCACCACCTTAGTCTTGGCCAAGGAAAACCAAAACCTGTGCGCTTAGGGAATGCAAGAGACGCGGTTCAATGCCTGTTTGAGTCGACGCTCCAGAATTGGCATATGGGCTGCGCCAAAACGGATTGAAAGGGTGTCCACGTAGAGCATAGTGAGAACATCTTCCGCCAGCACCGAGGTGATGCCGTTGATGCTCAGGGCAAAGAGTGTGACACTGAGGACACTTCCCTGCGGGACACCATCTTCCTGCTCCATTGGGCCGGAGAGGGCTCCCCTCACCCGTACGCGGAATCCACGATGTCGCAAAAATTCAGATATAAAGATTGAGAGGCGTCCCTTTCCCCCATTGGGTGGAGTCTCCATGATATCGTAGCGCGGAAACCGGCCGGAGTAGAGTGATCTCTCCCCAGTTTGCGAAAGGCGAGCACAGTAGCGATTCGCCAGGAATCTGGGAGACCCTCCAACCAGATCCTGTTAAACAAATCTAACAGGAAATCCATGCCTAGCTCACCCAGGTGTCGAAGCATGGCGTACGGGACATTGTCCGGACCAGGGGCGGTGTCCCCGCACGAAGCAAGAGCGGAACGCAACTCACTCACAGTAAACCTGTCGTTGAAGGGTTTTCCACCTCTGGAGGTAAAGTCCAGTCGGCAGCCTTCCGCGAAATCACGACGTGCATTAAATGCTGGCGGAGAAGCATCCCGGCTAGAGAATACGGTCCCATTCTCCTGGAGAACTGTAAGGGGCTTCTGCGAGAACTTGACCTGAATCCTTTTGACTCACTTCCACACTTCTGCTAGAAGGGTCTTCTCGTTAAGTGAAGACACATATGCCCGCCAGGAAGAGCGGCGGGCTTGCTGCGAAATATAACGAAACCTAGCCCTAGCCTAACAAATTCACAGACAGTGAAATAATTCGGGCAGCGCATGTAGGCATAACGGTTCTGTTTGAGGGCCGTCTCACACTCAGCCGAACACCATTGGAGTGGTCAGCGTGAAAAACGGCCAGACATTCGGGGAATAGTAGTCAGACCATCGGCGATGAGGTTGCTGGAGAAGAACTCAACGGCCTCATCTACCGAACTAAACTCCTCAACTGAGATAGAGAATTCAGTCATTTCCTGAAATGCAGGCCACCGTGCCCGCAACAAGCACCACCGACGTGGGCTCTCAGGCGCCAGTTGCCCTGAAAATGATATTTGAATGGGAAAGTGATCACTACCATGGAGGTCATCGACCCCCCTCCCCCCCAATCAAAATCAGGAGGTGCATTCGGAGAGCACAGAGATAGATCAAGGCAAGAAAATGAAGCGGTTCTCGGGCAGTGATGTGTAAACTCATCCACATTTAGCACACCTATCTCAAGCTCTTCGATCAGATCAGCAAAGGACTTGTCCCCTGGGGTTTATTAAGTAGTCTACCAAGAGAGGATGTCTACCATTCAGATCTCCAAGCAAGAGAAAGGGCCTTGGCAACCGTGCCACGACGTGGCGGAAGTCCCCGGCGTGGAAGTCAGCTGACGGTGGAATGTATGCAGAAATAACAATATACCTCCTATCCAGGTGAAGCTGCACAACCATTGCCTGAAAGGAGGTATATAAAGTAAAAAGCAGAATGGAGACATCATGCCAGGTGTAAACCGCGCATCCCCCCAGTCCAGCCCCCATCCCGCAAAACCCTTATACCCCGGGAGCGTGGGCAGGGGGCACGCACCTAGCATGGTCTCCTGCAGAAAAATAGCTAACGGGGAACAGGATGAGAGGAGCCTCCGCAGCTCGTCCCAGTTGGCACTGAGTCAGCGGCAATTCCATTGAAGGAATATGCCCTCCAGGCCTAGCTCGGAGGAGACGCGAGGGCGCTCCCTCTTAGAAGAGAAGACCCTCACCGGAATGGCCGTTAGCTTCCCGGAGGCAATGTACTGTCGCCTTCGAGGACTTAATGGGGGAGATTGGGCTCGCCATACCAGTCTTTTCCTCCCTCTGACTCGAAACCTTAGGCGGGCGTTGCAGTTTCGGAGGCGAGGGGCCCTTTTTTCGAGGATCCACCATCTCCGAGCCACCCAGCCTACCACCGGGCGTGGGAGAAGGAGCCAAAGCTCCTTTGTTGCTGTCCTCCTTTCGGGGCCAGCTTTAGGAACCCTGGAAGATAGCCTGACGACCGACTTCAGAGGTGTTGCCTCCTGTGAGTCTAACGACTCGGTAGAGGCGCGTGGCCGTTTCGCCTTACGGGAAACGGTCACGCTGGGGGGGGGGGAGGCAGGTACCCCTGGTTTTAGCCGGAGCTGGGTGAGAACCCTTTGTGCTGCCAGCTTTACCAGGGGAGCGCCCAGGTTGAGTGGAACCCGCAGAAGGGCTCCGAATGGGCGCGGAAACAACCGTGCTCATTGGCCTGGATGGGCCAGGAGCAGAGAGAGGGTGTCTTAGCATTGAGGCATAAGAGATCACCAGGCAGAGCCAGGACGTCTTACCACGCTTAGAAGCAGCAGGGGGGGGGGGGGGGGGTGTGGCTCAACGCAATTGACACAGACTTCGGGTGACCCCGACTTTGCACATCTGCATGAGCGATTCGTATGGCTGAAGCGGTGACAGTAATAGCACCTCCGCGGCAGTGGCACGAATGCCTTCACGCGGTAGCGATACCAACCGGGATGCACTGACTCAGGGAGCTTGTCACACTCGAACATGATGAAGAGTGTAGGCGTGGGTCTCGAGGCCCCTCCCTGTTTTCTCATTACGCATTCGACTTTGACCGCCCCATGGTCGGCCAGCTCTAAGGTGATGTACTCTATGGAGTAGTCAACAAGTTCCCTCGCATAAACTACTCCTTTCACGAAGTTCATGGTAGAGTGCAGCGTCACACTCACAGGCGTACCATCGTGTCCGAAAGGCACTAATCATTGCCGCCTCAGAGGGATTCGACGCATTCACCAAAAGGCTCCCATCAGAGAAACGGGTCACCTTCGGTTCTCTACCAATCACACTAGCTAAAGCTCTCCTCTGATGGATGTTGCCTTTAGCTAACATGCTGCCATTAGTGGAGTGAATAACCAGGAAGCGTTTGAAGCCAGGGGGCTCAAAAACGGCAGGTAATCTCAGAATGAGGGGCCCCGATGTAATTGAGGCGCTGCTCTGCGCACTAGCCCTTTTGGTTTTAGTCAGGGGCTCCGCACTGGGGAAGCAGAGGGGGCGGATGTGCCGATCTTGGCTTGGTTGCTTACCGAAGTGGCAGCAGACCCATCCGTCCCCGCAGCCCCAGTGGATGGAGAGGAGCCCAGTCTTTTTAGCTTTTTTTTCAGGAGCCCCCAGGCCAGATAGACCCGCCTCAGCAAGGTCCTTCTCCGAGATGGAGAAGGTCCTAGCAGTCGCAGAGGCACTGGTCGGAGATCCCTCCCCTCCTTGTACTGCCTTGGAAACCCTAGCCGTTTGAGGAGGACCTTGCATAGGGGTGGACTCGAGTTCGGTGGTTGGCGCCGAGCCCAGATTCGCTCACATGGAAGGCCCTACCGTCTGAGGCTGGGTTGCCTCAAGGACCATGTCTATCTCAGGGAAGGGGGGGCTCCAGTTGCCCCCCACCCCGGGACATCACATGTCCCATTGGCAACGCTGTCACAAGTCGAGTCTGGGGAGGCCCAGGCATTGACCCTGGCAAGGTTCAATATTCTCACCAGCAGGTTTTTTGAGGGAAGCGACCGATGGGGCCTGGCTTTCCCTCAACCCCCTAAGGGGGTTTGCCTAACCGAGCCGCTTCAATAGGGAGCGGTCGGCTATGGGCTGCCTGCTGGCTTTCTTGGCAGTCCCCTTGGAAAGTAAAGAGGGGACTGCCGCTGGAAAGAGGGAAGTGCCCGAAGGCACCTCCAGACAAGGGGGTGAGGGGGACTCTCCTACACCCATAGGCAAAGGAAGGGGGGGGGTGCCTCCATTTTCTTCTGTGGAGCTGCCTGAGGGCGGCTCCGACGTTAGAAAAGCGGAAATTGGGGGGAGATTTTTTTTGGTATCATCATTGGGCATAGTGACCCTATTTTTTTAATGGGAAGCAATCACTCATCACCCCTCGCAGTAGCCCACCCTGCAAGAGGTGCATACAGGGCTGGCAGAACCAGGTGCCGCCATTCAAGGCCACCCCTCCCACCTGGTGGCCTGGCAGCTCCACCTTGGACACGGCGTAAAATGTAGTATTTGAAAATAGAAAGGAAGAGGAGGTGAGGAAGATGTGGATGGGGAGAAAGCAGGTTATTTAAAAACCCACCATCCCAAAACGGAGTTCAGGGGTGAGGGATCATTGTCCCCTCCCCCCTCAGCCCCGATCCAGGATAGTTGGCTGAGAAGAAGGTCAGCATCTACCCTGTGAAATTAGAGGCTGACCAGAGAAAGTTGTGGGAGAGGTTGTATGAAAAGCGACGAAACGAGGGGAAAAAACAAGTGTCCGAAGGAAGGAGAAGAGGCTAAGCTAGGATGGCAAATCGCTGCACCCTTTACGGAGTCGAGAAGAGGAAGCGTAGGCCAGCCTCAAATGCCCGACCACCACACTAAACGAATTCATTTAGCCTAGGCCTATTAAGTCTCCATCCAATAGTCATAGAATCCCCCTTCCAGGATTTTCTTTCTCCTACGGGTAATCAACCAGTCCTCTTACCCAAAATTTGACGAGAGGATAATCATCCCCAAATGGAGTCAGCCCAAGGTTAGCGCTCAGTAACCAATCACCCTCATACATGAACTACAACCATGCACAGTTGCACTTTTCCAAATCTCAATTTCATTCGGATATTTATTGAGCTCACACATACATACGCTGCCATTGCTCCATGTGCCTTCTTACTCAACAGCACAGGTATTCTCTTTTTATCTATACCACCACAAGTCACACTTTATCATACTCCTCTTCATCCGTCTGTATGTTCCTCTCCATATGACGCAAGCTTTAGCAAGCCTCCTCTTCTGAACCTATCCAGATTCACTCTCTCTCATCACATACACATCTCACATTCCACACACACACACACACTCGAATGATGCTTGTGTATATTAGCTGGAATGACTAGGTGAGATCCAAAAGACCTTCATCCAAAACTACAATGCATCTGTGCACTCACAGGTAAATACTTTTAAGGCTACATCTTCCTAGGCCATACCACCACGAGTCACAATTTACCATACTTCTCTCCATCTGTCTGTATGTTTCTCTCATATGACAGAAGCTTTAGTAACCCTCCTCTTCTAAATCTATTCACCGTCTCCAAATTCTCTCTCTCTCATCACATCTTACATTCCACACACACACTTGAATGATGTTTATGCGTATTAGCTGGAATGACTGGGTGGTATCCAAAACTACAATGTATTTGTGCACCCACAGGTAAATACTTTTAAGGCTACATCTTCCTAGGCCAGAGATCCCTCTTTGAACATTACAGCTTTTTCTCTGATACACTCAAAACAACGATTATGGTGATTAAGTTGAATTTTAGATATACCTACCTGCAATAATATATTCAAGGGAGTTGTGTTTGCCCCAATTTTGGTAATGTTAATGAAAGGTCCTTCCTGAGTATCCTCTCTCCACCCCAGCTCGAAAACAGCTTCAATCAAGTAGTATGCAGCCGCGACACCTGTCCTGATTGTCTTTTGAACCAGCAGTATAAGCTTAAAGTCAAAAGAAGTCATTTAAAGATTGATAAGGATATGGAATTTCAAAATTGATTATTGCATTCAGCCACCGATATTTCGATCTTGCACAACTCTACTACGACTGTTTTCAAATGACAGGTAAATTTAAATCGTAACTTCAGCAATCTTTTTGACAATTGATTACATCTGGGTTGCATTCCCATTTCCACCTTTATCTATGGATGAGAATTAAAATGTCCTGGTTTGGTTTTATACTTGCATATATAAAAAGACAAACAAATATCGTGAATAGAAATTAACTAATTGTTCCCTTCCCATTTACAATAACAGATCCAATTCCAAATTATCTCAATTAATTATCGATCATAAAATAAAATTTAGTTGAGTTTACTTCCTTAACAAAATTTTAAATATAAATACTTTTCCATGCTCCATGGCAATTTATATTAAAATATTTAATTAGTTAAGAAATTATAGATATAGTAATTCTACTAAGTGGTTCATTTTTTCAAAATTTCTTCAACAGAATTGGCTTTTCACTCTTTCTCACTCATCTGTATAAGAATATAACAAATGTCAATCCACTAACCTCTCTCTCTGGCAAAGATTGCCAGGCTCCTTCAGAGAGCTCTTTAAAATCGCTCAGAAATCGTTTGCACATTGCGCTGTGATGAGGTGGAATTTCAGGTACATCAAATATTTCCTTTAATAGCTCCTGTAGCAAGATCTTTGAGTTGAGTGCCTGAAATAAGATAAAAAATAAAAATAGGTGTTGAATACAAGAATATTTCTAAAACGTATGTTTATTGTCTAGGGATTATATTAGTTTTATTTTTGTTTTACTATTGATAAACGATGTGGGCCACAGGCTTTTCTTAAGAAGTTCCTTATCCTAGTTCTCTTTGACTCTCTAGTTAGAGTCCCATTCATTTCAAATAGTTTGTAAGAAGAGAAGAGGACATTGATCTAAAAGCAGGATTACTTTTTACAAGCAAAGGAAAGACTTATGGATGATTGATTAAAGGCATCCTGGATCCAGTCATTAAACAATAAAATCAGGAAAATGGAGAGGGAGGGAGGGGGGGCTAACAAATGAGCATGAACGTTGAGAATGTTGAAAAAACATCAAGATAAAAAGCTAGGTTTTCATTGTATTTGATGATGGGGCAAAGAAAGAGATTTCTACCTCGATGACTGATATGTAGCGATCTGAAAAATAATTCCATTAGGGAAAATCTTTGGCTAACAGCGAGAGTAAGTAATTTAGGTTAGTAATCATAGGGGAGAAAGATTCATAGCAGGTAAAGGCATCTCCCAACCCGCCTGAGAAAAGAGGGAGGGGGTAGAGAAGTGCTGCCAGTGGGAAGTAGGAGGAGGAGGAGTAAAAGATTTGAAATGAGAGAAGAGAGTAATTAATAGAAGTTGATCAAAAGTCTTGTTATTCCCTTGTAAATATTGTTTTAATTTTCTATTCCAGATGGCTGACATGAGCTCTTGCAGTTTGGAAGAGGCTGATTGTAAGTGTATGTGCATATGATCATATGCTTTCTGGCAAGAGCATGGAAGATGTAGGATACTGCATTGGAAACATAAACTGTTTCTTTTTGGTAGGGGGTAAAAGACTTTCAGACCACCCTGTATGTTGACCTTCTTATAGTGGATAGACTGGAACAACACAATTTTGGGGATCACTTGATTTTCATGGATTCCAAAACATGCATCTCTCTATTGCTCATTTCCTTCCATCATTCTTAGTTCTTTTATTCCACTTTTATACATTCAACTTCAAACAGATATGTAGAGAGAGAATCGCTTAATCTCTCTTAGCTTTTGTTGTTCCTCTCATTCATGCCATTATAAGTATTTAAATTGTATGAGCTTATGTATATTTTTTTTTAAGGGGCTATCTGGCGAGTGCCCACTGGGGCATAAGTCGCCGCAAACAAAACGCCTAGTTTTAGACTATAAAATAAAAAATTGGAACAGAAACAACAATATTATTTTTTTTTTTAACAGAGCCCATCTGGCAACTGCCCACTTGGGCATAAGTCGCCGAAAAACACGACAGCCTAGAACTAGGCTACTTTAAAATAAAAATATGAAAACATAATGATAAAATGTGAAAAACTTAACAATTAGGAAGCAATCTCCGGCAGCGGGGGAATGTCCCCCTCACCCCGGTGCAGGAGAGTGCAACCTACAAAACAAGAAGAGAAAAACAACAAAAAGAACCTTAAATAAAGGGGAGAAGCCCGGCCTCCCCCCAAAAGTCAACAAGTCAATGTGCACGAATCTGTCCCGAGTACAAGGGACAGGCGGTAGCGACCCTGCCCATCCCGGTAACGGGACAGGTATCGTGCGCGAAGATCACCCAGACTGGGACATTCGACAAGAATGTGCCGAACAGGAGAGTGCAACCTACAAAACAACAACAACAGAAAAACAACAAAAAGAACTTTAAATAAAGGATAGAAGCCCGGCCAGCCCCCAAAAGTCAACAAGTCAATGTTCACGAATCTGTCCCGAGTACAAGGGACAGGTGGTAGCGACCCCGCCCATCCCGGTAACGGGACAGGTATCGTGCGCGAAGATCACCCAGACTGGGACATTCGACAAGAATGTGCCGAACAGTCTGGGGGACGACGCCTTCGTTGCAATAGGGCGCAGGCGAGCGCTCCATCAAATAGCGATGCGTCACACGAGTGTGTCCGATTCGCAGACGACAGAAGGCAACCTGAAGCCGCCGCAGCATTGGGGGATAGGTCCATGGGAACAGTCGCGGCGCAATGGCACGCAACTTTAAGTTCCCTTCGACCGTCTCCCATCTTCTTTGCCAAGCAGTCCGAAGAGCTGCCCGTATTCCTGCCATGTAGTCGGTGTGAGAAAGAGCGAAACGCTGGTCCGGTCGCAGAGTCTTCGCGGACTCATGGGCGCCCTCATTCCCCGCAATTCCTACGTGTCCAGGAACCCAGCAGAAGATAATCTCGACATCCGCCCGGCTCGCCAAAACCGTGGCGACAAGGATATCACGAACCAGGGGATGCGGAGATTCCAATGCCCCGAGAGCACTCAGGGCGCTTTGTGAGTCGCTATAGATCCCAATCCGGTCTCCAAACCGGGCACGTCGCGTAATCTCCCGTACCGAGTGGTGTATTGCCACCAGCTCGGCCGTGAAGACAGACGCAGCGCCTGGCAGAGCCCCGCTGACTTCAAACAGAGGGGATACGGCGTGGAAGCCGACCCTCTCTTGGGACTTGGAGCCATCCGTATCACTAGCACGGTTTCAGCGTGATACAAGGTGTGCTCCAAAAAGGTGGAACGCAATACTTCCGGCGCCGTACAAGCTTTGGAGAAGGGGCGTGGCGACAAATAGCCAAATGTGGTACCCTCCAGGGTGGTGTCCTGGGCAGAACCAGGGGCGCCACCAGCCTGAGAGATATATCTACCTCTCGAAGGAGTTTCCTGGCCCTAAACCCAAAGGCTTAGGGTATGACTGGAATCTCTCGGCGGCATAGGCACCATCGAGATCAGCTGCGGATGCAGTGAGAGCTGTTGGCGACTGAGGGAGGCGCCGGGCTCCCGCGTACAGGCGAGTGATGCACTGCACGCGGCGCAGAGCGAGTGGCATCTCCCCAGCATCGACCAACAGGCTCTCAATGGGGAAGGTGCGGAAGGCACCGGTCGCAAGGCGAAGGCCGGTGTGGTGGATCGAATCCACCTTCCGCAATAAACGCTCGGCTGCGGATGCATAAAACTCGCATCCGTAGTCGAGCTTCGAACAAACAAAGGATCGATAAAAAAGTAGGGCAGTAGCCCTATCAGCGCCCCAAGCGCTGAACGTCACGGAACGGAGAATGTCCATGGCGCGGGTACAAGAGAGGCGTCGGTCGAATACAAGACCAAGGAAACGGTGCGACTCAACTACATCCATGCGCACCCCATTAAGAAACAAATCTGGGTCGGGGTGAAGCCGTGGATGGCGGCAGAAGTGCACCACCTTAGTCTTGGCCAAAGAAAACCGAAACCTGTGCGCTTCGGCATAGCGAGAGACGCGGTTCAATGCCTGTTGGAGTCGACGCTCCAGTTGGCATCTGGGCCGCGCCAAAAGAGATCGAAAGGTCGTCCACGTAGAGCGTAGCGAGAACATCTTCCGGCAGCACCGAGGTGATGCCGTTGATGCTCAAGGCAAAGAGTGTGACACTGAGTAATCTTCCCTGTAGGATGCCCTCTTCTTGGTCCATTGGGCCGGAGAGGCCCCCCCCCCCCTCCGTACGTGGAATCTACGATCTCGCAAAAATTCAGATATAAACATTGGGAGGCGTCCTCTCGCCCCTATCGTGTGGAGTCTCCATGATACTGTATTGCCATGCGGTATCAGAGGCCTTCTCCAGATCGGAAATCATCGTGGCGTAGTGCTGTCTACGAAGGAAAGCCTCGCAGACGGCGTTTTCCAGTCGGAGCAGAGCATCCGACGTGGAGTGGAACTTGTGGAAGCCGCAATGTGCGCAAGACAGATGGCCTCCGCTGTCCAGGAAAAAGGCTAATCTAACATTTACCAATTTCTCCATCAACTTGCACACGCAAGAGGTTAGAGAGATTGGGCGGAAACCAGTCGGAGTAGAGTGATCTCTTCCCGGTTTGCGAAAGGCGAGCACAGTAGCGATTCGCCAGGAGTCTGGGAGAAGACCTTCCACCCAGATCCTGTTGAACAAATCTAAGAGAAAGGCCATGCCTCGCTCACCCAGGTGTCGAAGCATGAACTGGGGTAGGAGACATAGAATACTGCACAGAGGTGATGTAAGGGGCAAGGAAGAAGGGACCGGGGTAGGAGGCCAGCAAGACAGAACCGAGTGAACTTCCGCCCAGAGAATGACATTGGTGATGCCCCAACAACCGACTCGGGGGCCAAACCAGCCTCATCAGAGGCAGCATGCTTGGACCCTGAATGGGGGTGAGGAGGAACCCTTCTGTTTGTGCTGAGGCAAAGGAACGGAAGGAACAGCGGGGGCAGATGCCTGGAGTAACTGCCGGATATCCTCCAGTCTCATGTTCCGCGACAGAGGAACCACAAGGAGGGACCAAAGGAGAATGAGCAACAGAGGGACCGCAAGAAGACAAAGGCGTGGGATGACTGGGAGGAGGATGGCGGCACCCTGCCTCCCAGGGGTCAGAAAAGAGATGGCCGGAGGGGCCAGGCTGCCCCCGCAACCTACAATGGTCCTTACTGAAATCCAGCCTGAGGGAGTCCTGAGAAACAGGACTTCCTTCTTAAAAAGGAATACAGGACAAGAACGTGAAGCCACGCTATGGGAACCTCCACAATTGGTGCAACATTCATAGTTCCCACAAGAGGAGCCATGATACGCCAACATGCAGGCCACACAGTGATGAGCCTGTCTACAATTGCTGCTCATATGGCCAAACTGGTGGCAATTAAAATAACGTCTGGAAGGCTTGACATAACGGGACACAAATATAACCAGCACAGAAAAACTGTGGTCGATCCTGACACTCAAAGATGATGAGGAGCGTACTTATAGGAATCTTAGCGGGACCAACAGACATAAATGTCCGTAACCCTCTGTGACAAAAGTTTATCCTTTAGTCTTGAAACATCATATTGCAATAATTCGTTGGAGCGAATCACTCCCTTAACAAAATTAAGGCGAGGGTGGGACACAAATGAAGCCTCCGAAATCGAGGACAAATCCCGCACAGCACCACATTGCTCTTGTGAAGATACCTCAACCAATAAATCGCCACGATCATTGGCCCACATACGGCGGGTCGCACCACAGCAGGACTTAAACTCCTCATTCAAATCAAACAAGTCCAATTTAGAAAGCGGAGACCTGGAACTGGAACTCAGCACCAGAAAATGAGGATAATTGAAATCAGGATCTCTCTCTTCTGCGGAGGGATCTAACAAGCGCAGAAAAGAAGACAATGACAAGCGTAGTACAAGAACCAGAAGTCGTGGAGAGAATTTTGTTATTATTACCCATATAAACTAGAGTATGAAAGTGGTTGTGAACTCATGGAGTGGTCACTGTCTACCATCGAGGCATCTACTTGGAGCACTGGCTCGACCAGGAGGGTAAGCCCATCGACCCCTGACCCAACCATCATTTTAAAAATGGCCGGCCAGCCTTGGAAATTTACCGGTTGGGAAAGCAAAGACCCACAAGAGCGCCACTCCAGCTCAGGTCCCCACCAACCAACACAGGCAGGACTCAGGCATGGGGTCGCGCCCCCAACGGACAGCTCTGATATACTGAGACCACCAAACAAACGTAGATGGAATGACGATGCAGGGTGAAAGAGAATTGGTACAGAAGATGAAGTAGGGGTTAGCAGGATAAAAAGAATGCCAAGCTGGGGCCGGATGGGGTGCTGAGTCCCATCAACATGGCGGCCAGGAGAGCAAATCGCCGTGCCTCTTATGGGGAGCAAGTGAGAGTTGATGAAACTTTTATAGTAATATGAAATAAATGTAGGCAAGTGATGATAAAATCTCATATCCGGAGAGGTACCACTGTGAAAAAATTAAACTTCAAACATATGATTTTTTTTTTACCACCAAAAATATTAAGAGAAAAAAAATGTTAATCGGCATAAAGACTTGGCAAATCACAAATAATATACCGATTATGCTGGTTGATTGGTATATCACTACTATTTATTGACTATTTGTTTATTGGAATTGTTTTAATTTTTGTTAATACTACCCCAGAATTTTTTGGGGGGATTTATTAAATTCTTCTATTTTGGTTTTATTTTTTGTCTAGTACTATTCTTGTTTTTTTTTTTAATTTTCTCACATTTTTTTTCTCTTTATAGAATTCTTGAATTTTCTTTATTGTTTCTTACAATTCTTAAATTTTTGTGTTCAATATTGTTAATGCTATTCTTCATTTTTTAATACTGTTGTTGAATTTAGTTTTATTTTCTCTCTTTACTACAGTTCTTAATTTTTTCATTTAGAAATATTTACAATTTACATGTTTACAAATTTTGATTGTGGTATTTTTTTTATTACTATTATTGAATTTTTGTATTTATTTTTGTTTATTACAATTCTTGATTGTGTTTATTTTTATTACCTATTATTAAATTTTTGAGTTTATTATTTTCTGTTTATTACAATTCTTGATTGTTTGTTTATTTTTGTTAATACTATTGAATTTTTGTTTTTATTTTTTGTGTATGACAATTCTTGATTGTTTGTGTTTATTTTTATTATTACTATTATTGAATTTTTATATTTATTTTTTCTGTTTATTACAATTCTTGAGTGATTCATCAAATGGTGATGTGTCCCGCGAGTGTGCAAATTTCAAAGATGACAGAAAGCGACCGCCGGGCCATTGGGAGGAGGTACGCTTAAGAGAATATTTACGGTGCAATGGCATGCAAAGGTCCACATTGGCCATCTCCCATCATCTTTGCCAGGCAGCTCTGAGGACAACCTGACTCCTGCTATGTAGTCGGTATGCTGAAGAAAGAAACACTGGTCTGGTCACTCACTCCTTTCAGTGCTTGATGCCTTTGTTGGAGAGTTAATTCCCGACAATATATAAAGAAATTATAAGCGAACTGAGCATACTAGAATTCTGGCCTAAAAAGAGATGGTAGAGGCCATAACTAGTGGTTTTTGAAAGTCATACTAGAATTCTGGACTAAAAAGAGGTGGACCAGGCTCCAATTAGTGTTTGATGAAAGTCACACATTCTCTTTCAATTTTTCTCTCAGGCACTCTAAAACTCTATAGAATTCTTTCACAGGATTCCGGGTGAGTTCGATCATAGTTGGGCCGTGGACATCATATACCTGGACTTTCAAAAAGTATTTGATAAGGGGCCACACCAAAAGGCTGATGAGCAAAGTTTGTGCAGTTGGCATTACCAGTAGGGTGGTTGACTGGATTTAGAACTGGTCAGGCCGGCGACAAAGAATGAGAATCAACAGGGTAGCCTCGAGATAGGCCTCTGTGAGTAGCGGGGTGCCCCAGGGTTCCATGATCAGTCCTTTCTTATTCATCATCTATATAAATGATATAGCTGATGGATTGCTTTGCTTGATGTCCAAAGTCATGAATGATATAAAAATAGGAAGCACAGGGTGTCTACTTGTTTGGTGATTTTCAATTCAAGGACTTTAGAAAAATAATCAAAGACAGGTTTTAGCCATTGTTTTTTTTTATCTCTAAATTAAAAGTGCAATAAACATTATGGGACATTGATGAAGGTGAGGTATTTAAGGGAAAAATGGGTTATAAGCAAAGCCTAACCAAAATCAACTCAGCAGTGCAAAAAAAAAACAAGAACAAGGTATCCAAGCGATAGTCATATAAAATACAATGCATCCAAAGCATACATATGTTCACTCACATTAGTGAGTAGATTAACTTAAATATTACTATTTTCCTAATAGACATTAAAAAGTATATAAATAGTGAATTTGAAAAATCATTTGAACAATCACTCAATGATATATTTTTTTAATTAAAGGACCATCTACCTTTTTCATCAAATTCAAGGACTTTTCAAGGATTTCAGTGGCAAAAAATAGTTCAAGGGCTTTTCAAGGACTTCAAGGGCAGTAGACACCCTGAGGCTGTATGTGTTCATGCAAAGGAGTGGAAAGCCCCCCAAAACCTTCACAGGTTAAGAGAGTTGTCCGAGACTTGGCAGATGCCATTCAACTTTGAGAAGAGCAAGGTGATGCACATAAGCCATGCCAATCCTCGAGAAGACTACTAATTATTAGGTAGAGTTCTGGAGGTGACTGACCTGGAAAAAGACTTAGGTATGCAAATCAGCAGTGACTTGACAGGTAGTGTTCTGATGAAGAAAAAAGGCACAAAGACTATTGGGGGATAAGTAAAGAGGCAATTTCGTTTCTGAAACATGGAGATTGTCTTCAACTTGTACATCTTTCTAGTCAAACCTCACATGGAGTATGCATTCATTTAAGAACCCCTACATTGCATATGGCCATAGATCAGCCCGAACGGGTCCAGGGTCGGGCTAATAAGTTAATTCCATCACTTAAGTCTAAAGCTTATCAGCGTCGGCTTCAAGAATTGGGGCTTTTCTCCCTGAAGACTCGCCAATTAAGAAGTCAGCTAATATGAGCATTTAAGATTTTAAAGGGTGGTAAAAACGTGGACTACATGAAGATCTTTGGATTGAACATAAATCTGACTCGTAACTATGGTTACAAGATTGACTTGCCCCATTCCAGACAAATATCTGTGGGAAATACTTCATCTATAGAACATTTCAAATCTAGACTGGATGATGTAATCCATGAATATGTATAGAATGTAGTGTCAACGAGATTATAGAAGTAAGTTAAATTGGTTTCAGCTATTCTATTAAAATTTCCGGATTGTGACTTTTTCCACAGCACAATCAGGTAGCTTTTGAGCTCTATTATGCCCACAAAAGCGGGTGGGTGAGGAGAGCCTTCATCTGTGCCATGCTTTTTCACATGTAATATGTTAGGGCTTTCCCAAAATAGTACCTCCTCGGTATGATCAGCAATGTCCTTTGAGTTACTACTATTCTGTGTGACTCTAGCTCTCTCAATCTGTCCCAATCTCTTCCTTTCAATATCTCCCCATCTCTCTGAAATCTGCCTCAACCTCTCTCTCAATATTGAAAGAGGGCAACTCCATGCTTTTGTTTTCACTCAAGCATGGTTTCTCTCTTGGGAGGGGT
Organism: Ceratothoa steindachneri; assembly: GCA_963969495.1. Classification (NCBI taxonomy): domain Eukaryota; kingdom Metazoa; phylum Arthropoda; class Malacostraca; order Isopoda; family Cymothoidae; genus Ceratothoa; species Ceratothoa steindachneri. The sequence goes on along the minus strand of OZ018336.1, from coordinate 85,597,503 downwards.
TAAAGAAAGTTGGATATTTTGAGGGTCCTTCTTCCCTTATGGATTTTTTGGGGGGCAGGAAGCCTCCATTTTGAGAGAACTCTACCTAATTATTGTCTGGGCTAGATATCCTTTAAGATTTCTTTTTTTATTTCCAGCATTTCAATTGCTTTATTAATAGCAAAATAATGATAATATTGAATGCTGTAGAAGAAACTCCCCCAATCAAACAAACAATAAAAGCTAAAGGAGCAGAATTACTTCCGACCCAATCCCTGTTTAGTGAGAGCATTTCTAGGTTGAACTAAAGAGAAAAGATGAATAGTTGTTTATTTTCTCCACCACAGTAAATAACCTAATTTTATTTTTATATATTTTAAGTGATTGTCATCTCGTACTCTTTTTGTTTTTCTCATTTAGAAATAGCCTAACATTTAACTATAAGAATGCTGTGAACTTATAGGCCTTGCAAAAAGTATAATCATTATTATGGTAGCTTATTCAGCTTATTAATTTATATAGGTATATATTTATATATATTGGTGTTAACCATTCCTTTTCTAAATAAATTATTAGTAAAAAAAAAAAATAAAAAAAAAAATACGGTAGCCATTCAATAGAAATCTGTAAGGATAACTTCCATCTAGATGCTGTTTAACAAAGTTACCAGAAACTCCATTCCTCGTTCATTCAAGGGTCGAAGCATGGCATATGGGATGTTGGCCAGAATAGGGGCCATATCTGCACAAGAGCTCTTAAAATCTTTTTTAACAAAATTTTAACAGCTCATCTGGCAACTGCCTACTTGTGCATTAGTCGCCATATTAAAAACTGCCTAGTACTAGGCTTCTTTAAAATAAGATTAAAAAACAAACAAAAATCCCCAACACTAAAAATAAAAAAAAAGAAAAAGGCAGCGGGCAGGAAGCAACCTCCGGCGTCGGGGTGAGGTCCGCCTCCCCTGATGCAGGAATGTGTGACCTACTAAAATAACAAAAAAAAAAGAACTAGTTAAATAAAGGGGAGAAGGATGGTGTACACCAATCTGTCCCGAGTACAAGGGACAGGCGGTAGCGACCCCGCCCATCAGGTACCCGGACAGGTAACTTGCATGAAGATCACCCAGACTGGGACATTCAACAAGAATGTACCAAACAATCTGTGGGATGACTCAGTCGTCACAATAGGGCGCAGGCGAGCGCTTCATCAAATGGTGCTGCGTCACACAAGTGTGCCCGATTCGGAGACGACAGAAAGTGACTTGAAGCCGTCGCGGCTTTAGGGGATAGGTCTATGGGAACAGTCACAGCGCAATGGCACGCAACTTTAAGCTTCCTTGGACAGTTTTCCATCTCCTTTGTCAAGCATTCCGAAGAGCTGCCCGTATTTCTGCCATGTAGTCTGTGTGTGGGAGAGCGAAACACTGGTCCAGTCGCCTGGTCATTGCGGACTTTTGGCACGCTCATTCTCCGCAATTCCTAAATGTCCCGGAACCCAGCAGAAGATAATCTCGAAATCCACCTGGGTCACTGAAACCATGGCATCACGGATATCGCGAAGCAGAGGGTGCGGAGATTATAATGCCCGGAGAGCACTCAGGATGCTTAGTTAGTCACTATAAATCACAATACTGTCTCCGAAACTGGCAGGTTGCGTAGTCTCCCGTACCGAGTGGTGTATTGCCACCAACTCAGCCATGAAGACAGATGCAGCCCCTGGCAGAGCCCCAGTGACTTCAAACAGAAGGGATACGGCGTGGAAACCGATCCCCTCTTGAGACTTGGAGCCATCCGTATACACTATCACGGTTCCAGCGTGAGACGAGTTGTGCTACAAAAAGGTAGAACGCAATACTCCCGGCGCTGTACAAGGTTTGGGGCAGAGGCGTGGCGACAAATAGCCAACTGTGGAACCCTCCAGGGTGGCGTTCAGGGAAGAACCCGGGGGGCACCGGCCAAAGAGCTATATCTACCCTAAACCCTTTGGGTTTAGGGTATGACTTGCGTCTCTCGGCGGCATAAGCACCGCCGAGATCAGCTGCGCTCGTGCAGACAGGCGAGTAATGCACTGTGCAAGGCGCATAGATAATGTCATCTCTCCAGCATCGACAAGCAGGCTCTCAATAGGAAAAGTGCGGAAGGCACCAGTCGCCAAGCGAAGGCCGGTGTGGTGGATCGAGTCCTCCTTCTGCACTGGACGTTCGGCTGTGGATGCATAAAACTCACATCCGTAGTCGAGCTTCGAACGGACAAAGGATCGATAAAAAAAGTAAGGCACTAGCCCGATCAGCGCCCTAAGCGCTGAACGACACAGAACGAAGAATATCCATGGCGCGGGTGCAAGAGACCCTAAGGCTGCGAATATGAGCCTCCCAAGTGAGGCACCGGTCAAATAGAAGACCAAAGAAACTCTGTGATTCAACCACTTCCAGGAGAACCCCATTAAGAAACCAATCTGGGTTGAGGTGGAGCAGAGGATGGCGGCAGAAGTGCACCACCTTAGTCTTGGCCAAAGAAAACCGAAACCTGTGCGCGTCGGCATAGCGAGAGACGGGGTTCAATGCCTGTTGGAGTCAACCCTCCAGAGTTGGGATCTGGGCTGCGCCAAAAAAGATCGAAAGGTCGTCCACGTAGAGCGTAGCAAGAACATCTTCTGGCAGCACCAAGGTAATGCCGTTAATGCTCAAGGCAAAGAGTGTAACGCTGAGGAGACTACTCTGCAGGACACCCTCTTTCTGCTCCATTAGACCAGAGAGGGCTCCCCTCCCCCATATGCAGAATCGGTGATCTCGCAAAAAATTAAGATATAGAGACCGGAAGGCATCCCCTAGCCTCCATCGTGTGGAGGGTCTCCATGATACCGTATCGCCATGCGGTATCATAAGCCTACTCCAGATCGAAAAACACCGTGGCGTAGTGCTGTCTACGGCGGAAGGCCTCGCAGACAGCATTTTCCAGTCGAACGAGAGCATCTGATGTGGAATGGAACTTACGGAAGGCACACCGCAGAACACAAATGGCCCATGCTATCCAGAAAAAAAAGGTAATCTAACATTTACCAATTTCTACATCAACTTACACACGCAGGAGGTTAGAGAAATTGGGTGGAAACCGGCTGGGGTAGAATGATCTCTCCCCGGTTTTTGAAAAGCTAGAAGAGTAACGATTCAACAGGAGTTTGGGAGGTTACTCTCCACCCAGATCCTGTTGAACAAATCTAAGAGAAAGGCCCTGCCTCGCTCACCCAGGTGTCGAAGCATGGCGTACGGGACATCGTCCGGACCATAAGCAGTGTCCGCGCACGAAGCAAGAGCGGAGCGCAACTCACTCACAGTAAACCTGTCGTTGAAGGGTTCTCCGCCGCTCGAGGTAAAGTCCAGCCGGCGGCCTTCCGCGACATCACGACGTGCATTGAATGCTGGCAGAGCAGCATCCCGTCTAGAGAATGCGGAGAAAGCGGTCGCTAAGGATTCCGCCACAGACGTGGGGTCCGAGATTGCGATCCCATTCTCCTGGAGAACGGGAGGGGGGTTCTGCAAGAACTTGCCCCGAATCCTTTGACTCGCTTCCACACCTCTGATAAAGGAGTCTTTCCCGTTAAGTGAAGACACGTATGCCCGCCAAGAAGAGCGGCGGGCGTGCTTCGAAATATACCGGAGCCTAGCCCTACCCCGACGAAATTCAGGGACAGTGAAATCGTTCGGGCGGCGCTTATAGCGCATGTAGGCATAACGCTTCTGTTTGAGGGCCGTCTCACACTCGGCCGACCACCATGGGAGTGTTCGACCTGCAAAACGGCCAGACGTTCTAGGAATAGTCGTCAGGCACGCGGCGATGAGGTTGCCGGAGAAGAACTCAACGGCCTCATCTACCGACCTAAACTCCTCGACTGAGATAGAGAATTCAGTCATTTTCTGAAATGCAGGTACCACGCCCGCGCCAAGCACCACCGAGGTGGTCTCTCAGGTGGCAGTTGCCCTGAAAATGATATTTGAATGGGAAAGTGATCACTACCATGGAGGTCATCGACCACCCCCAAATCAAAATCAGGCTGTGCATCCAACGAGCACAAAGATAGGTCAAGGCAAGAAAATGAAGCGGTTCTCAGACAGTGATGCGTAAACTCATCCACGTTTAGGACACCCATCTCAAGCTCTTCGATCAGATCGGCAAGGACTTGTCCCGTGGGATTTATTCAGTAATCTCCCCAAAGAGGATGCCTGCAGTTCAGATCTCCAAGCAAGAGAAAGGCATCGGCAACCGTGCCACGACGCGGCGGAAGTACCCCACGTCGAAGTCAGCTGACGGTGGAATGTACGCAGAAATGATAGTATACCTCTTATCCAGGTGCAGCTGCACAGCCACTGCCTGAAAGGAGGTTTCTAAAGAGAAAGCAAGAACGAAGACATCATGCCGTGTGTAAACCGCGCATTCCCCAGCCCAGCCATGTCGTGGTTGTGGGGTCGAGAGACCCTTATACCCCGGGAGGGCGGGCAGGGGGCACGCGCCTAGCATGGTCTCCTGCAGAGAGATAGCTAACGGGAAACGCGACGAGACGAGCCTCTGCAGCTCCTCCCAGTTGGCCCGGAGTCCACGGCAATTCCATTGAAGGAATATGCACCCCCAGGCCTAGCTCGGAAGAAACGCGGGAGCCCTCTTCGAACAGAAGACCTTCACAGGAATGGCCGTACGCTTCCCGGAGGCAGAACCCGGGGCGCAGTTGGCCGGACAAAGCGCTGGAGGCTCTGTCGCCTTCGAGGACTTATTGGGGGAGGTTGGGCTCGCCATGCGAGTCTTTTCCTCCCTCCGCCTCGAAACCTTAGGCGGGCGCTGCGGCTTCGGAGGCGGGGGGGCCCTCTTTTCGAGGAACTACCGTCTCCTAGCCACTCGCTCCACCACTAGGCGTGGGCGAAGGAGCCAAAGCTCCTTTGTTGCTGTCCTCCTTTCGGGGGACAGCTTTAGGAACCCCAGAAGATGACCTGGCGACCAACTTCAGGGGTGTTGCCCCCTGTGAGTCTAACGACTCGGTGGAGGCGCGTGGCCGTTTCGCCTTACGGGAAACGGTCACGCTGGGGGAAGAGGGGGGGGAGGAAGCCCTGGTTTTAGCCGGGGCTGGCTATGAACCCTTTTTGCCGCCAGCTCTACCAGGGGAGCGTCCGGGTTGAGTAGACCCCGCAGAAGGGCACTGAATGGGCGCGGAAACAACCGTGCTCGTGGGCCTGGATGGGCCAGGAGCAGAGGGTCCCTTTCTAACTATTGAGGCATATGACGTCCCAGGCAGAGCCAGGCGGGCCAGGACCAAGTCCTTAGCCTCGCGGAATGAGAGTCGATCCTGTCCGGATCGGCCAGGATTTCTTTCTCAAGGAGATACGCACCACATTGCTTCGAAGAAGCGGGGTGCGGCTCTCCGCAATTGACACACTTGGCCACACACGATTTAGACTTGTGGTGTGCGGCCTTGGAGCAATTTACACAAACTTTGGGTGACCCCGACTTTGCACATCTACAAGAATGATTCGTATGGCCGAAGCGGTGAAAGTAATAGCACCGCCGCGGCAGTGGCACGAATGCCTTCACGCGGTAGCGGTACCAACCGGCACGCACCGACTCAGGGAGCTTGTCACAGTCGAACGTGACGAAGAGTGTAGGGGTGGGTCTGAGGCCCCTCCCTGTTTTCTCATCACACACTCGACCTTCACCGCCCCGTGGTTAGCCAGCTCTAGAGTGATATCTTCTATGGAGTAGTCCATGAGTTCCCTCGCATAAACTACTCCTTTCACAAAGTTCATGGTAGAGTGCAGCTTCACTCACCTGGGTGCCATCAAGTGTCCGAACAGCACTCATCTTGGCCGACACGGAGGAATCCGCCGTATTCGCCAGAAGGCTCCCGTCCGAGAAACGGGTCACTTTCGGCTCTCTACCAATTGCACTAGCTAATCCTCTCCTCTGATGGATCATGTTGCCCTTGGCCAACCCGGTGCCATCAGTGGATCGAATAACGAGGAAACCTTTGAAGCCAGCGGGCTCGAAAACGCCAGGTAACTTCTGAATGTGGGGCCCCGATGTCATCCAGGCTCCGCCCTGTGCACTTTTGGTCTTTGTCATAGTCAGGGGCTCCGCCACCGGGAAAGGGGGGGCAGAGGGGCCGGATGTGCCGATCTTGGCTTGGTCGCTTGCCAAAGTGGCAGCAGACCCATCCGTCCCCGCAGCCCCCGCGGATGAAGAAGACCTCCCCTCCCCCCCCCCCCCGAGTCTTTTTTGTCCTTTTCTTTTTTGGAGAGGACGGCGGGGAATGAACCCGCTTCTCACTTTCGCCAGCAGAAGCCCCCAGGCCAGATGGACCGGCCTCAGCAAGGTCCTTCTCCCAAATGGTGTATGTCCTGGTAGTCATAGGGGCACCTGTCGGAGGAGATCCCTCCCCTCCTTGTACTGCCTCAGAAACCCTAGTCGTTTGACGAGGACCTTGCATAGGGGCCGATTCGGGTTCGGTGTTTGGCACCGAGCCCGGATTCCGCCCATGGAAGGCCCTACCGTCTGAGGCTGGGTTTCTTCAAGGACCATGTCTATCACAGGAAGGGCCTCCAGTTGGCCATCCCCTCCCAGGACCATGTCTATCACAGGAGGTGCCTCCAGTTGGCCATCCCCTCCCAGGACAGCGCAGGTCCCCCTTGGCATTGTCACCAGTCTTGTGTGGGGAGGCACAGGCCTTGACCCCGGCAAGGTTTAATATTCTTGCCAGCAGGTCTTTTGAGGGAAGCGACCGAAGGGGCCTGGCTTCCCTCTCCCCCTTAAGGGGGTTTGCCCTACCGAGCCGCTTCGATGGGGAGCGGCTGGTTTCTTGGCAGTCCCCTTGGAAAGAAAAGAGGGGACTGCCACTGGAAAAAGGGAGGTGCCCGAAAGCACCTCCAGAGAAGGCAGTGAGGGGGAGTCCCCTGCACCCGTAGGCAAAGGAGAGGAGTAAGCCTCCTCTCCGGTTAGAGAAATATGGAGGGTCTCCTGCACAAGCACAGGGAGAGGGGGGTGGACCTCCATTTTTTCCGCTGGAGCTGCCCGAGGGCGGCTCCGTCGTTGTTTCAGGGGGAGTTAAAGGGGTTTAGTTTTTTGACTCATCCATGGGCATGGTGACCCTATTTTTACCACGGGATGCAATAGCTCATCACCTCTCGTAGTGGCCCGCACTGCAAGAGGTACTTACAGGCCTGGCAGAGCCAGGCGCCGCCACTTGGGACCACCCCTTCCACCTGGTGTCCTGGCAGTCCATCGGCATGGCGGCTCCACCTTGGAAAAGGCGTAAAACTGAGTGTGAAGAGAAAAGGAAAAGGGATGTGAGGAAGGAATGGGTGGGGATATAGCAGGTTGTTAAAAAAAACACATCTCGAACCGGAGCTCAGGGATTAGGGAACGTTGTCCCCTCCCCCCTCAGCCCAGATCCGGCACGGTTGGCTGAGAAGGTCAGCATTTACCCTGTGAAATTAGAGGCTGACGAGAGAAAGTTGTGGGAGAGGTTGTATGAAAAGCGACGGAGTAGGGGAGAAATACAGGCTATCTGAAGGAAGGAAGAGAGGCTAAGCTGGGGCTGGATCCCGTCAGCACGGCGGCCAGGATGGCAAATTGACGCGCCCCTTTTGAGAGATTTGAGATGGAGTCACGGGGTGAGGGGAAGCCGTCTGCACCCGTAGGCACGGGAGAGGAGTAAGCCTCTTCTCCGATTGAAGAGTTATGGACGGTCCCCTGGGAAACCACAGGAAGGGGGCGACCTCCATTTTCTCTGTGGAGCTGCCTGAGGACGGCTCCGCCATTCTTAAAGGGGAAATGGGGAGAGATTTTGTGTGAAAGTTTTCATCATTGGGCATGCTGACCTTTTTTTTTTACAGGATGCAAATGCTAATCACCCCCCTGCAGTGGCCCGCTCTGCAAATGGTGAGTACAGGCCTGGCAGAGCCAGGTGCCGCCATTTCGGACCACCCCTCCCGCCTGGTGGCCTGGCAGTCCCTCAGCATGGCGGCTCCACCTTGGACAGAGTAAAATGGATAGTGTTTGAAAATAGAAAGGAAGAGGAGGTGAGCAAGATACGGGTGGGGATAAAGCAGGTTATTAAAAACCCACCATTGTCCCCTACCCCTCTCAGCCCCGATCCGGGATAGTTGGATGAGAAGAAGGTCAGTATCTACCCTGTGAAATTAGAGGCTGACCAGAGAAAGTTGTGGGGGAGGTTGTATGAAAGCAAGGAAACAGGGAGGAAACACAAGTGTTCTGAAGGAAGGAGAAGAGGCTAAGCTGGGGTCGGATGGGGTGCTGAGTCCTGCCAGCACGGCGGCCAGGATGGCAAATCTCGTGCCCCTTACAGGGCTAAATAAGACATGGCATCACAGGTCCCTACACACTTTCTAAATCCAAATTGAGTAGAAGATAGTAAAGATTCTTTTATAATTAACTTATTAATACGTCTAGTCAATAATTTTTCAAAAATCTTCAATATAACCATAGTTATTGAGATAGGCCTATATTCAGATGGTAAATGCAAAGCTGAGGCTCCTGTAGAAATAGTGATTACATTGGCAACTCTCCAACAAAGCGGGAATTTACTGACACGAATAAGATGTCTAAATAGGATTGCCAGTTTGGGGATCAATATTGCAGCATTGTTCTTGAAAAATAAAGGAAATATGCCAGTAGGATCTGTACCACTATAAGCATCCAAGTCTAACATATAGCTTTTTAGTTCTGATGATCTGTAGAAGTATGGCCAAGTAAATGGGAATATGCGCACACAGGCTCTAAGGTAGGCCAAGCAAGGCCACAACTGTTATTGTTCTAAGAGTGCGATTTGAATAGATAGCGGCAGCATTGTGACCAAGGAATATACCAAACAACGACAAAAAGATTTAATACACACTAAATAAAAGGCACAACAATAAATATGGATATATATGGGTACATGAATAAGATGGAATTAGGTTCGGAATACTAATTAGATAACCTGGGTTATTGAATGGTTATAATGGGAGATTTAGGGTAGTGAGTAATTTAGTTCCTTTGAACCTTGAGAGTAAAGCGGGGGAAACTTGGGGGAGGTCTTGGTGACTTTGGTTACTCATGGGGGGGTAGCCACAAAACAGCAGTGTTTTGTGTTGTGTTTTGCGAGATGCGGGCCTCTTGTCAAGAGGTCACCAGACAAACTTCGAAGGGAGGGGGAAGATGACTTCTCTAACCTCAGGTTGAGTGAGCTAACTGGCCTCTTCTCCTCAATAGGTCACTAAAAGAACTTCGGAGGATGGCTTGTCCAATCTTTGATCCGAAGGCAGTTGAGAAAGGCTAATGTTGCCTAACAAGACTCTTCTCACTGACCCAAAGATACGGGTGTGATGTCCAGCTCTTCCGTGGCTTGCGACTGTCACTCATACTTCTCAGGAGAGCTCTTTGTTGAATTGAACTCCTTTCGGGAAAGTGTCGTCTAACCAAATATGTCTGTAATCCTGGAGAGGGTGCAGATATACCCAGAGTTCTCCAAAACAGGGAGAGAGAGAGGCCTTCTCAAACCCTCGTTAAAGTGGACCACCATTTATGTGGTTGAGTGATGCCAGTTAAGTTATCACATATGTTCATTGAATTCTGCTTGGGCCACATCATATATACCTTGGACTTCAGATCTTAATTGTAAATAACTAGGCCAATTATCAGATATTTTGTTTCTAGAGTACTGATGATAAGCCGCTGTTTGCTTACATTGAAAAGCATCTCAACAAGCATCATTAAACCAAACTTTGTCCTGTGACCGCTTTTTAATTATTTTTCAAGGGATTCTTCTTGATAAAATTTGCCCAAGAGTATCATTTAATGCAATATCAAGATCAATTGATTTAAAGACATCACCCCATGCTACACCATTCAAATCATTGGCTATATCATTCAAATTAGCACAGGATTTAAGATAAATTCTTCTTGGATGCCAGAGCAAGGTTTATGTGCTTCCAGATTAAAGCATTATACCTCTCACATTGCCCATTCCCTCGAGGGGTATAAGATGTCGTTCGACTAGTGGCAATGCCTATAATGTTCTAGAATTCACACAGATCCTTGGCCATAAACGAGGATCCGCAATCAGAATGCAGGTAGGAAGGCATACCAAATATCGCAAAAATCTGATTTAGACAATGTATTATAGAACTAGTAGTCATGTTCTGACAGGCAAATGCAAACGGAAAACGAGAATACTCATCCACCACCATGAGCATATAGCAGTTTCTAGAGTTCAAGGGTAGAGGCCCCTTGAAGTTTAAACTAAGACGCTCAAAGGGCTGCATGGCCTTGATAAGGGGAGTTTGGTGCGGTTTGTAGAACCGAGGCTCCAATCAGGCACACTGAGGGCATTCAGAGCACACCCTCCTCACATCTTCCATGGAATAAGGAAGATTTCTCACTCTGACAAAATGAGCAAATCTTGTTGCACCAGGATGGCAAAGTCAAGCATGGAGCTCAGATAGTTTCTTGTTATTGACAGTAGCTCCACAGTGAGCATGTGAGTGTGTCTGCAGGAATGTTGTATTTACCAAGACGGTACATGATGTCATAATTGTAGCACCCTAACTTGATCTTCCATCCTTGAATATATATCATTCTTGATTTTTCCAAGCATGGACCTGTTGGTCCATAACAAAATAAGAAACGTCGTCCTGTCAAGTAATGAGACCACCTCTTTACAGATTCCACAATTGCAAATGCTTCCTTTTCTACTGCAGTGTTTGCATTCGGTAGGTGTGAGGGTGCGAGAGAAAAAGGCAACTGGACGGCCTGCCTGATTCAGAGTAGCAGCAATGGCTGTATCGGAGGCATCAGTCTCAACTACCAAAGGAATAGTTTTATCAATCGAGTGCACAACAGCCTTCCCAATCTCTTCTTTGAGATCATCGAAGGCTTTCATGGCCTCTGAAATCAGAGGAAAAGTGTCTGTGGCAACAAGAGGTCTGATCTTGTCAGAGAATCGGAAAACCCACTGCGAATAATAGGAAAACATACCAATAACACGGCGTAAGGAAGTACGGTCTTTAGGGATCGGTAATTCCTTTAATGGACGTAAAACTTCAGAATCTGGTTTGAGAGAGCCGTGGGTTATTGTGTAACCAAGAAAATCTATTGATTTTTTTTAAATGAGACTTAGTCTCATTGAAGGTAAGGTTGTGGAACCAGGCAGCCTCTTGAAATTTTGCCAGGTTCTCATTGTGCTCTAGCTGGGTTTTCCCTGCCATGACAATATTGTCCACATAAGCATAAGTTCCATGCATATCGTGTTGCTTGATAATGTTGTCAATAGTCCTTTGGAAGCAAGCAACGCCGTTCATAACTCTGAATGGCACTCTGCAAAATTGATATAGTTTACCATTCGCTTCAAAAGCAGTATATGGCTTGTCCTCTTCCCGTATAGGTATCTAGTGATAAACACTTTTCAGATCCAGTGAGCTATAGTACTTGTAATGAGACAGTTCTGTGACAATCTGTCCATAGTCAACAACTAATCTCTTTCGGTGGCGCTCATTTGACAAAACAAGAACTTGCGCCCTCCATGGAGATGGGCTCTCCTCAATAACACCATCATGTAGCATCTTGTTAATTTCAGACCTTATGAACTTATCATCCTCCCCAAACCTCCGAGATTTTGTTGCAACAAGTTTGCAATGAGGAGCAAGACTTGAAAATAAACGAGTGTATCGACCAAAGCAGACAGTACACTGCAAGTGGCCGGGTTGGAGATATTTAAATCTTTCTTGGATCAGCCAAAGTCCACAGTAACACTAGTGTTGGCTCATAAAGTCTTGACCAAGAATGATATCACAGCACAAGTCTGGCAGCACAGAAAGCCTTGTATTGTAGTAACACTCACCCTTCAAATTGATGTCAACCATGCAGCGTCCCTTCACAGGAGACGTGATTGATGAAGCCAGTCGCTGGAACAACCTTCAACTTGTGCTTCTTGGCATAGCTGTGAGATGAAAGATTCAGAGCTCCCTGTGTCAATAAGAGCGGTCGCTTCATTATTACCAACCAAAAAATACACAGTAGCTCGCCGTAGTAGTCCTGGGAAAGAAGCAGAGATTATGGCCAGTGTATAAGACTGAGTGGATGCAGAAGTAGAAAATGTAGTAGACCGGCAAACCTTAGCAAAGTGCCTCTGCTTATTACACTTATAACAAGTGACGTTTCTTGCAGGGAACTGTCCACAGAAATGGCATCGGGACTTTAAATTGGCAGCAGCACAGGTCTTTTCAGCAGAATAAGCAGTTTCAGATGTTGTAGCAGCACAGGTCCCATCATCGGTGCGAGCAGGTTCGGATCAGGCAGCAACACTTACACCAGACAGTATAACGAGAATAAGACACTGAGGTCTTCTGAGCAACATCGAAGGCCCTGGCTTGATCAACAGCCGTACTTAGGTCCAGTTTTGTTTTCACGCAATCATTGCCTGATTGTATGAGAGAACAAGCCATTAATGAAAGAATCCCATATGTAGTCATCCGATTCTGTGAAGCAGTAGCAGCCTTAAAGTTACAATCCTTGCTGAGCACCTGAAGCTCTTGTAGATACTCATCTATTGTCTCCCTTTCATGCTGCCTATGAGTAGCCAATAAATGTCTCGCGAACACTTCATTTTGGGGCTTTACATAGAGGTCTTTGAGAAGATCTATAGCAGAATCATAGGTAGTACACTCTGCAATGTAACTATATATATGGTTGGAGAGACAAAATTGACCAATGTATCCAGCTTGTTAGGATTAAGGCTTGCGATGGGTTCTAGGAATGCAGAGAAAGTACGATTCCAGTGATTCCATTCTCGTGCAGCAGTAGGCGAGTTGGGGAATACATCCAGGCGTTCAGGTCTCAGGAATTTATCCATCTTTAGATCAGATGCAGCTTGTTTTTATTTTTATGAAGCTATGATAGGGCTCCCACTATTTATTTAAAGCACCAGTATAGCCTTTGGATCGGCACTGGCGGGATTATTAGTTTAATAAATTGTGGTAATTATAATAAAGCGTCAATACCTTTCTCTAGGCTATATTCAACTAACAAAACATCAATACAGTGTGAAAATAAAAGAAACAATATAAGTAAACATACCCATTCTAATCAGGTTAAGTAAACAAAGTAATGTAGTGTAACCCATTAGGCAATTATACATATAAGGTTACATGAAGCTTAGATGACCACACACCATCAGTCACATGCCACTCAGAAGTTGGTAAGGACCTGGTCTTCTTATATGTATGCCATATCATAAGGAGGATGGTACCATCATCTTGAGTCCTTGAGGTCCCACGAGGCAAAGGAGCAGACACTGACTTAAGGGTAGTTCCCACCCATTCAATGTTCTCCCCTGAGTAAGACCTTGCCCAGTGGTGTCGCAGAGCCTGACCACTGACTCATGAAACCCCTGGGCTGGTGAAGAAACACTCATCGTTGGATCTCTGGCAAGCCGACCTTCATTAGGAAAGAAAAGGAGTTCAGGGATGCCAGCCACCAACAAGGTCACAATGGATGATTCCAGGGAGCGGTCTATGCTAGTTTACTTGTGGGGCTCTAGTGAAAGAATAATTACGAGTAAAGAAAATTGCCTTCAGTGTTTCACTTTAAGCCTCATAAAAACTGAGGATAATTGATAAGGATGTTGGTACTGTTTAGGTCCAAATCACCTGCAGTCCTCTTCGGTTCTAAAGTGAGAGTACAACCTGTCAAAGTGGCTTTTGACTGTACACATGCACGAAGAATTACTAGGATTTCTCTTTTTAGAGTCTCTACACAGACCTTCTGGTTACGAATGGCCTTCCGAGCAAGAACTTTTGAGGAAAACATTCTCTAAAATATCTGTCCATTGCCTCAATTTCTACTTCCTATATGAGTGTATGTGTGTTTGAGAGAGAGAGAGTTTGTTTGTGTTTGACAGGTACTGTGCCAGATTACATGATTTTGGAATCTGTGCTACTAATTTTCAGATTATCAACTTTGTTGGAATGCAAGGCGTGCAACAACTATCACAAAACATATCGTAATTAACTTTATTAATGAAATGAATTAATGTTTCCTTATGTTAGGAACAAAGTAAAATAATTACTTGTCAACCGAAAACAAGTAGAGAAATAAAGTAAAAAATTTTAATCAGAATGAGTGATACCATTGATTTTGAAGTTTAGGTAATTAATAGAAGGGCTAAAAATACTAGAAAAAATATTTGCTTTGATTCTTCTAACGCAAATTTCAATATAAGATAATTGTTTTTCATTGCAAAAATAAATTATCTAGCCCTGATATGTATCAAACTCAAGCCTGAGGAGTTCGTACTTAAGAACCTCATAGTGAACAACCCGAATGCACATATACCTTGCTCTTAAACGGACATCCTTGAGAGTGGGAGAGTGAACTCGCAATTACTTTTAGCGACAGTATGATCACCTTTATTTCACTCACTCTCCTCTCGAGGACCTCATCATCAGCATCAAGGGAGTTATTGGTCATAGGGAAACTGTACTTCTTCAAATGTGTGCGGATTAGAGATAATCCTTCCGTATCCTGCAAAATGAATGATTTTTAGTTATTTGGAGAGATAAGCAGTAGGACTTAAAAGTGCCTTCTTATTAGACCCATATCTCGCAACAAGAATAAAGTACTGATCAGCCGAGCCCTAACTTTTGTGAATGAACTCATTCTGTGATCCTGTTAGTGTATCACTATGACACCATATTATGAGTTTTCTTTCAGCACTATGTTTCATTTACTCCTTCCTTTTGGTTGTTCCCCTTCCTCTCACTTTTATACGGATATACAGGTCCCCCCTCCCCCCCGACCGTTTTTGAGAAGCAAAATCTCAATAACCATTGAGGCTAAGGACATGAAATAAAATCAAATGAAAGATAAGTCGTTTATCTATAAATTCTTATTCCTTGTAAAAATCAGCTTAAAATAATTTATTAAGTCAAATAACTTTTAAAGAAATAATGTAAAAAACTTTTCTTTTCTTTTTCTAAATTGCAATATTTAAAAAAGTTTAAAATTTTAATGAATGGTTCCATATGCCTTCCTTTATGGTTGACCACAAAGGAAGGTGGCCCATCATTGTACTGGAAAATTACATTAGGAGAATTTATGGAGGGGTCCCAAGCTGAGCTAGCATGTAATCTCTCAAGACAGCTTAGTACTTCTCTAAATTCATGGTAAACAGTGAGACGACCCACCCCTGAACTTGACATGCATCCCTATACATTAAAGAACAGACACTATGCTTTACTGTTGGCACTATGCACTCTCGATTACTTGTATTATATGAAAACCTATTGACTGTAACATACACATACTGATACCAGGATTTCATACATTTCCATAGCATCGCCATTTTAGATAGTTCAAAAAGGTAATTAGGAAACTTGTACTTTTATTTCACTTTCCAGGTGTATTGGACATATGCATTTAAACCTACACCAACAAATTCATATACATACTCAACTAATAAGAAAATTTCCCGGTGTCCTAAAACCTTTGGCCGTGGCTGTATGTAAATAGGCTTCTCTCTTTTCATATGTTCGGGTAGTGTTTGCATGTTAAAGAGTAGTCATTTTTTTGTGCAATTTTATTAGTCACTTCAGAGGTTGCACACACTATCTTAAAAAGATATATGATGCCGAATTTAACGAGCTCCGTAATTTTCGTCATATGATGCTCCTATTAGCCATAACTTGTGGTGGAATTCCAGGTGTTAGCCCGCTTATTTTACGGGGTTTTGATACCCTTAATTGAAACTTATTTCTAGATATGTTTTTTGGTGCTGCAGTTTACTACCTATTCATTGGGGAAATCAATAATCGTGATTAAGGCTTAAGGCTGTAGTACTGCCAGATTTTTATAATCTGCAGTACTCCCCAAATAAACAAAATAATGTATGTGTATATAATGATTTCTGTAGTACTCCCAAAATAATTAAAATCAATTTGTTATCTTCAAAGTAACTGGTATTTGTATTGTAAATCCAATATATAAATATATAACAATTTAGAATTCCCCTAGATCCACCTTGCTTAAATTATCTTCCAACCAACTTTGCTCTTCCTCATTGTGTTTTTGCTCTCACCTCGAAAGGTTTGTTCAGTAAGTATTTCACAATTCAGGTTAACTAATTCATCTCAAATGTGTGAGTACTGTACTTATATATATTTTCATTATTACAGACCCCAATTTACTTATTACCATTGTGATTCCTTTAACATCCCTTATACATTCTTTGTTCTCATTTATGTGTACAGGATAATGTATTTATATGCTATCTAGGTAAACCACATAATAGCCAGTACACATAAAGGAAACCTTGAATTGCTCATATATTGCCTCGCATAGTCATCCTTTGTTTGGTCTTGTTCACTGATTATGATTCACAATGGTACTCAGAGGTATTTGAGCCTAACTTCTTTCCTTGTTGTGGGTGGTATTCCCTCAATTTCCTTTATGGAACGTGCAAGGTGCTCTGTTTTAGTTAGTTGTCCTATATTGTTGTTTCGGCTCATTCATTCTGAAAAAGGGAAGAGATGTAGGCAGATGTAATTATGTCATACGGCCTTATGGGTCTTTATTTACCTTCTTAGGGGAGAAGCACTACACACCCAGCCAACCTAAATAGTCCTATTTCTGTGAGTAGCTTCAACTAAATGTTGGGCTCGTGCTCCTAAGCCTCCCCCTCCTCTTCGCGCCTTCCTTCCGATCACTATGCCCTAAATTTAAGTGGTTCTAAGTGCATTGGCAGTCAAATTATGGAGTTTTTAGAGTGATAAAGTCAGTGGAAGTTATAGAAGGAAGATGTGAAATAAGGATAAGATCCCCTTTAGGGTAGCTACATGGTTAACTCAAGACATGAGGTATCTCCAATCAGTTCAGGGGCTGCATATATTTCTTCTTTATTTGGGTAAATTTATGCATGTCCGCATTTCCCGCTTGCCGGATTCAATGCCTTTACAAGCTAGTTAAACTCTTCAGAAGGAAATGCAATTCCTGCAAACTAACTGAGTCCATCCGAATGGTTCATCAGAGTGTTCACACACTATTTATGACAGGTGTGGAGCTGGTAAATTACTAATTCTTCAGTTGACCCTCCCTTACAATGTGATCACTTATGCAGGATAGGCAGGTATAGAAGGATTTGAGCTATTTGCTGGTAAGGGAGGCAAGGGTAAGAAAAACTGTTTGAGCAAAAAGACACAAGAATAAATTGAACATGACTCATCTGTCCTTTTCTTTTTTCTCAACGGTTCTACCTACTTCCTTACCATTGTTTCCTTTACTAGCCAATAACACAACTCCTTCTATACCCACCTTTCCCTCTCCTATATTATGATCTTAATGTAAAAGATGGGCAACTAAGGAGCTATTAATTTACCACTATTACGATTACATTATTGAATATTACTCTTACTTAAGAGAAACATCAGCAGAGAAGACTCAAAACAACACCTGTGATGGAGGAAAAGTAAACAGAAAGACACGCTGAATATGTAGCACAAAAACAAGAAGAGTACATTTACAGATGCTCATTGCCGATACTGCAGCAACCCTCCATTTCAGTTCAACTTTGCTGCTTAACTAATTTCTCCTACTCCTGAGACACTATACCTCCCTCAACATAGCCCACTCTATCAAATTAATGGTGTGTTTGAGAAGTTCATACTTTATGTAGTACCAACTATGCAGATCATTTGACCTAGGCATAAGTGGTGGCTGTCGAACACAGCGCCAGAGCTACCTGGAATGGGACAGATTTGCTACTCTTAAGGAGAGGCGAAAACTACACTCCTGAGGGTCCAACCAAAACCACAAAGGGAAGTAACACTCATATCTATGTATGCTTGAAGCAGCTCTGACAACCAAACCTGTGAGGGGGCGGCATCCAAGGTAGATGTTGTTGACCCAGCCATCACCCATCATCAAGTCTGCCATGATCCATTCACTCATTCTTCATCCATTTTATAATCCTTTGGAATGTAATCACACTGGGATGCGGTTGATGGAGAGGGGGCTCACACATTCCAAATCTAAACCCTACGTAAAGGAATGAGCATCACTGAGGAACTACCATCCATCAACACATGATAGCTTACAACATAAAGAGGACCCCTCTGCATATAATGCAGGGGTAGGGAAGGGGGCACTAAATTGGACAAATCTAAAGTCTTGAAATGCATCAATGAGCAGATGGGATTTACTTTAATCTAATCCAAAGCAGAATCCTTGAAAATTAGGGTAAGACCAGAAATGATGGCATAGACATGGACTATTTGTTTGAGTCTTGATCCGCATTCACAGAAAACAGAGGTGGAAATAGCAAGGAATAAAAGCAAATCAATAAAGAAAGGATTACTTGGATTCTATCTAAGGATAACACTGGCACAGATGGAGAAAGAAGAGTATATTACCATCTTTATATGCTATAAATATTTCACACTGGAAGATTAAACTACATGGAATACATGTGAAAAGAAATAGTATGTTCAAAATGTGACAAATGACCCAACTCTCATAAAAATGCCTACGGTGGAGAAAGTCACAGGAGTTGGACAATGAGGTACCCTACAAGGAAAGATGCAATAAGGTACAAGAAAGAAGGCTCATACAAGAAAAAGCAAGTACAGAAAATAAAATGTAGGCAAGCATAAAAACTAAACCCACAAACCAATTTAAAAAACCCAATGCTACTTCGAACAATCAAAGCAGATAGATAACCTATGTAGTCCTGGCATTCATTCTTCATAGGGCTAATCCGGGGTGGTTCTCAGAAGCGTTGAATGGAGTGCTTGAGAAGAAGAGAAAAACAATGGTTTCAACCAAGCTTTACATGCTCAGACTTTCTAAATATTAAATTTAAAGAAGTGACACAGGGAACTGAAAAAATAAAGACACAGGGAGAGAGAAAGCAAAATCTCAGCAGAAGAGACGCTGTTCCGATCACCAGGAAAATGAGGGATGGAAAAAAGAGAAAACAGATAAGAAGAAAGTTATCAGGAAGCAAGCGGCCGCCGAAAATACTACTGTCATAAGAACATAAGAAAAGAAGGAGACTGCAAAAGACCATTCATGGCCTACACTTGGCAGCTCCTGTTCCAGTCAACACATAAAAGATTTCTTACCAGAGAAAAGTCATCAACATTGTCACCCTTTACAGGAGTTTGTCAGATCTAATCTACAATATACATAAAATGCATCCAGAGGATTATGTCCATTCATGCAACCGCAAAATAATCTCCCCACTCCTTAGAAAAATATATACATATGTACATAAAAAAAAGTCAGTCCCATCTAGCAGCTTCATTCATATATTTATCTAATCTATTCTTAAAACTACCCAGAGAGGAGGCTTCTATCACATGTCTAGTGAGCCTATTCCATTCATCTACCACACGATTTGTAAACCAATTCCTCCCAATCTCCTTCCTAAACCTATACTTATCAAGCTTAAACCCATTGCTACGTGTCCTGTCATGTTCACTAAGTATAAGAACCTTACCCAGATCCCCTTTATTATATCCTTTTACCCATTTGAAGACTTCAATCAATTCCTCACTGACTCTTCTCCTTTCCAATGTATGTAGATTTAGTTTTCTGAGCCTTTCACCATAAGGTAAGTTCCTTAGCCCGCCAATCATCTTTGTCATCCTTCTCTGCACAGACTCAAGCAAATCAATATCTTTCCTATAATATGGTGACCAAAATTGTACTGCATAGTCTAGATGAGGCCTAACTAGCGCCAGATACAGTTTTAGAATGACTTAAGCACTCTTATTGCTTACACTCCTCCTAATGTATCCCAATATCCTATTAGCTTTATTCTTAGCATTTAGGCATTGCTTTCTAGGACGAAGGTCTGAACTTACCAAAATACCCAAGTCCCTCTCACAATCGGTCCTCCCTAAAATTCTCCCATTTAATTTATAACTATTCAGTGGATTATTTCTACCTATACTAAGTACACTACATTTGTCTATGTTAAACTTCATTTGCC
This sequence comes from Ceratothoa steindachneri, assembly GCA_963969495.1. NCBI lineage: Eukaryota > Metazoa > Arthropoda > Malacostraca > Isopoda > Cymothoidae > Ceratothoa > Ceratothoa steindachneri. The sequence continues at coordinate 85,577,502 of OZ018336.1, read as the reverse complement.
ATTTCTTAGCCCAATTGGACAGAATGGTCAATTCCTCCTGCATTACAACAGCATCAGAATCAGCCCTAATGGCCCTACCTAGCTTAGTATCATCAGCAAATTTACTCAGGTCACTACTTATACCTATGTCAAGATCATTAATATAAATTAAGAATAGCAAGGGACCCAAAACAGATCCTTGCGGAACTCCACTGCTAACACACCCCCACTCAGATTTAACTCCATCTATACTAACTCTTTGCTGTCTGTCACCAAGCCATGACTGAATCCACCTAAATATACTGCGATCGATCCCGTGTGCTTTAACTTTGCTCAGAAGCCGTAAGTGTGGCACTCGATCAAAAGCCTTACTAAAGTCCAAGTATAAAATATCATAGTTTTCATCATTATCTGCTGCTTCATACACCTTACTATAAAAAGACAGCAAATTAGTTAGACAGGATTTACCCTTACTAAAGCCATGCTGTGATTCTTTTATCAACTTATGCTTATCCAAGTGATCCCTAATATTCCTTGCTATAATAGATTCCATCATTTTCCCTACCACTGATGTCAAACTTACTGGTCTGTAATTAGACATATTTGTTTTATCCCCTTTCTTAAATATAGGTATCACATTGGCTTTCTTCCATGCCACTGGCACAATGCCACTCTCCAATGATTTTCTAAAGATGCATGCTAGGGGCTCACTTAACACATCCTTACATTCTTTCAAAATTCTAGGAAAGACCTCATCAGGACCGGGTGCTTTACTACTTTTGATTTTATCAATTTCCTTTGTCACTATCTCCTTTGTGATCAAGATATCCTTTAATTTCTCTTCATCATTACCCCGAAAGATCATTGACACCTCGGGTATATTTAGAGTATCCTCCTGTGTAAATACTGAGAGAAAAAAGTCATTTAGCATTCCAGCCATTGAGTCCCTATCACTCACTAATTCTCCATTGGAATCTATAAGTGGGCCTATTTTATCTCTAACCTTAGTTTTGTATAATTGATAAAAACTTTTAGGATCTTCCTTTGCCCTATTTGCCACTTTAATTTCATAATTTCTCCTTGCTACTCTAACTAACTTTTTAACATCTCTTGCTAGTTCATTATATTTCTGCCTTAAGTGATCCTCTCCATTTTTTATTTTCCTATAAATGCCCTTTTTAATGCCAATATAATGCTTAATTTTATCTGTCATCCATTTTGGGTCATTATTTTTAGTCCTAATCTCCTTATAAGGAATGTTAATCATCTGACCTGTAATTAATTGCTCAATTATTCTTTCATACTCCTCTTCAATTGTAATCTCTTCCTCCTGGTGATTATTGTCTCCACTAACTGATATCATTGAATCTATTCCTGAATTGATTTCATTGCCTGGTTTCTGTACAACTGCCTCCAGGTAAGTCCTTAGCCCGTTATAATTTGCTCTTCTAAAGTCAGGAATTTAACATTGTTCATGCTACTATCAATACCATTCCATTTCATCTTGAATCTAATTTCACAATGGTCACTATTACCCAAATTTCCTCCAATCTCAGTATCCTCAATAACTTCTTCCCTATTTGTCAGAACTAAATCCAGTATATTATTACCTCTAGTGGGTTCGTTAATAATCTGCCTCAGAAAATTATCTTGGACAACATTCAAAAATTACTCAGCCTCCTGATCACCTACAAGAGCTTCCCAGTCTATATTTCTGTAATTAAAATCGCCCATTATACACACATGCTTACTTCTACATGCCCGTTCAATCTCCTGCCACAGAAGATTTGAAGCTTCCTTACTAAGATTTGGTGGTCTGTATAATAATCCTATGACAAGCTTGTTTTTACCTTCCTTTACATTTAGCCATAATAACTCTGTGTTATCATCTAATTTAATTGTACTGTTTACACAACACTGGAGATTATCTTTAATATAAATAATAACCCCTCCTCCTCTCTTCCTATTCCTATCTGTATGGAACATGTTAAAGCCCTCAATCTCAACCTCAGGTTTAAAGTGATTTCCTGCCAAATCAAGCCATGACTCTGTTATCGCAATTATATCAAAATTCTCTTCACTCGCTAACGCTCTTAAGAGATCTATCTTATTCCTTATACTCCGACCATTTGTGTAGTATATTTTTAAGGTTTTTTTATTATTCCCATCTTCATTGCATCGTGCTTTTCTATTCCTAGTTATCTGCTCATTCACTTGTGCATTAGTCCCCCTATAACGCATCAGTATGCCCTCTCCCTTAGCTATTCCTCTATCTCTGCATCCCTTCCATTTCCTACACCTGCCATCTATTCCTGTTATTCCCTTACCTCTAACAGCTTCTAGTTTCCCACCCGTAAGGACCTAATCACACTATCCAGCTCCCCCCATAGAACCTCAACACCTGCCCGACTAAGATGGAGCCCATCCATCGCATACAACCTCCTATTCCCGTAAAACCCTCCCCAGACATCTACAAACACCAATCCTAACTCCTCACACAGTCCTTTCACAAATTCATTCAAACCAATTGCACGCGACAACCATTCTACCCCCACATCCAATCTCGGAAGCACACCAGAAACAACACCTTTTACCCTGCTTTTACTCATCCTTTCAACTAACCTTTTATACTGCTCACGTAACTCACATGTACCCACCTTCTTTACATCATTCACTCCCACATGCGTAATCACAACTGCATCCCTCTCACACCCAGAAACCAGCCTATCATACCTCTCGCAAACATCACTTACACCAGCACCCGGCAGACAAACTCTCATTCCCTTCCACTTGCTATCACTCAACTTCCTATCTAAATACCTAATCTGAGAGTCACCCATCACTAGCACCTCAGTCATTCTCCTATTCTGTCTTGGCCTATCATTACCCTCCCTCCTGCTCTCAGTCACACTACCACCCATCTTGCTTTCATCCACAATCACACCAGGCAAATCACTTTCACACTCTTTCTCTCTCAGGACATTGAATCTGTTAGTCAACCTAACAGGTTCTATGTCCCTCTCATTCACACACCTAACCTGTCCTAACTTATCTATCCTATCCATTTTCACGCACTAATCTCACCCTTCAATCGCACACTTGCATCTCTTCTCACCTCAAACACCAAATCATTCAACCTCTTCTATTCCCCACTCAACCTCCTAACCTCCCCTTCCAGAAAACACACACGGCATTCAGTTACATTCACTCTCCTTTCAACTCCACATGCATCACACACCACATACACACTACTTTCAAACGGCATGCTCTCACCATCTATACAAACAGCCATACTCTCAGAAATTTACTAAGGAAAAAGTTAACACTCACCAAAAAAAATTCTTGCTCAGGATTGCTGCCAGTTATCTTCCCCAAAGTATTAATCACTAATGTATTTATTACACAGTGATTGATGTATTAAATAAATACAAGAAAAACTATACACCCAAATCAGTATTATATCCCAATCTTACAATGAGAATCAAGAGCTTCCTGTAAGACAACCTTCCAGAACAAAGCCAGACAGCCAACTCAACAAAGCCAGACAGCCAACTCCATACTGGTCATCAAAGACCATAGAAACAGGAAGAACGGAACATAGTATACTAGAAAATATTAATAACCTATAGCACTGGAGGCTGAAAAGAACACAAATAACACAATCGAGGGAATCAAGATAAACAACTACAAATGGACCCATGATTCAGAGTAGCAATCAGATGAAATGGAGGAAAAATTGATGAAAGACACCATCCTAGTACCAAATAGAAACTTCAAAAAGATCACAGCAGATTGATACAATCATCTGCATAAAAGACAGAAACTACCAGCACCAGATGCACCAACAAAGGACAAATATTCTACAATATAATTAATCAAGAGGCTCTGGGCACGCTAATAATATGTAACCATGAACAAGAAACAACCAAACCATAAAAAATGCAGGTTATTATTTATATAGTAAGAACTATTTAGAAGAAGAAAGACATGATATTTCGATAAAGAAAGAAATGACACAAAGAAATTAAGACCAAGATGAAAGCTACTTTACACTCGAAGTAAAGACACTAACGAGGAACCTAGTACTCATGGATATACAGACCACGGGAGAAACTACACTCTCATGAATAATTTCCTGCAATCATTCAAGGGGAGGGGGAGCACCAATATTCATTGGAGATCTAAATACAAGATCAGTAAATCCAAACTATATTAAGAACATTAACCAGAATGGTAGGAAATGAAGAAATAAATGGAAAACTAGACATAAACTATCCGCTGAGAATAGTAATGCCTGTACAGGAATTTTTTTTTTTTATTATTTTATAGAGCCCATCTGGCAACTACCCACTTGGGCATAAGTCGCCGAAAAACATGACAGCCTAGAACTGAGCTACTTTAAAATAAAAATATGAAAACTTAACAATCAGGAAGCAATCTCCGGCAGCAGGGGAAGGTCCCCCTCACCCCGGTGCAGGAGAGTGCAACCTACAAACAAAAAAATAACAAAAAAAAAGAACCTTAAATAAAGGGGAGAAGCCAAGCCTCCCCCCAAAAGTCAACAAGTCCACGAGTCAATGTGCACGAATCTGTCCCGAGTACAAAGGACAGGCGGTAGCGACCCCGCCTATCCCGGTACCGGGACAGGTATCGTGCGCGAAGATCACCCAGACTGGGACATTCGACAAGAATGTGCCGAACAGTCTGGGGGACGACGCAGTCGTTGCAATAGGGCGCAGGCGAGCGCTCCATCAAATCGCGATGCGTCACACGAGTGTGTCCGATTCGGAGACGACAGAAAGCGACCTGAAGCCGCCGCGGCATTGGGGGATAGGTCCATGGGAACGGTCGCGGTGTAATGGCACGCAACTTTAAGTTCCCTTCGACCGTCTCCCATCTTCTTGGCCAAGCAGTCCGAAGAGCTGCCCGTATTCCTGCCATGTAGTGGGTGTGAGGAAGAGCGAAACGCTGGTCCAGTCGCAGAGTCCTCGCGGACTCTTTGGCACCCTCATCGGCGCGCTTATTCCCCGAAATTCCTACATGTCCAGGAACCCAGCAGAAGATAATCTCGACATCCACCCGGCTCGCCAAAACCGTGGCGTCACGGATATCGCGAACCAGGGAATGCGGAGATTCCAATGCCCCGAGAGCACTCAGGGCGCTTTGTGAGTTGCTATAGATCACAATCCGGTCCCCGAACCGGGCACGTCGCGTAATCTCCCTTACCGAGTGGTGTATTGCCACCAGTTCGGCCGTGAAGACAGACGCAGCGCCTGGTAGAGCCCCGCTGACTTCAAACAATGGGGATACATCGTGGAAGCCAACCCCCTCTTGGGACTTGGAGCCATCCGTATACACTGGCACGGTTCCAGCGTGACACGATGTGTGCTCCAAAAAGGGCGAACGCAATACTCCCGGCGCAGTATAACCTTTTGGGTTTAGGGTATGACTGGCGTCTCTCGACGGCATAGGCACCATCGAGATCAGCAGCGGATGCAGTGAGAGCTGTTGGCGACTGAGGGAGGCACCAGGCTCGCGCGTACAGGCGAGTGATGCACTGCACGCGGCGCAGAGCGAGTGGCATCTCCCCCGCATCGACCAACAGGCTCTCAATGGGGGAAGTGCGGAAGGCACCGGTCGCAAGGCGAAGGCCGGTGTGGTGGATCGAATTCACCTTCCGCAATAAACGCTCGGCTGCGGATGCATAAAACTCGCATCCGTAGTCAAGCTTCGAGCGAACAAAGGATCGATAAAAAAAGTAAGGCAGTAGCCCTATCAGCGCACCAAGCGCTGAACGTCACGGAACGGAGAATGTCCATGGCGCGGGTACAAGAGACCCTAGAGCTGCGAATATGAGCCTCCCAGGTGAGACGTCGGTCGAATACAAGACCAAGGAAACGGGGCGACTCAATCACATCCAGGCGCACTCCATTAAGAAACAAATCTGGGTCGGGGTGAAGCCGTGGATGACGGGAGAAGCGCACCACCTTAGTCTTGGCCAAAGAAAACTGAAACCTGTGCGCTTCGGCATAGCGAGAGACGCGGTTCAATGCCTGTTGGAGTCGACGCTCCAGAGTTGGCATCTGGGCTGCGCCAAAAGAGATCGAAAGGTCGTCCACGTAGAGCGTAGCGAGAACATCTTCCGGCAGCACCGAGGTGATGCCGTTGATGCTCAGGGCAAAGAGTGTGACACTGAGGACACTTTCCTGCGGAATACCCTCTTCCTGCTCCTTTGGGCCGGAGAGGGCTCCCCCGACCCGTACGCGGAATCGACGATCTCGCAAAAATTCAGATATAAACATTGGGAGGCGTCCTCTCGCCCCCATCGTGTGGAGAGTCTCCATGACACCGTATCGCCATGCGGTATCATAGGCCTTCTCCAGATCGAAAAACACCGTGGCGTAGTGCTGTCTACGAAGGAAAGCCTCGCAGAAGGCATTTTCCAGTCGGAGCAGAGCATCCGACGTGGAGTGGAACTTGCGGAAGCCGCAGTGTGCGGAAGACAGATGGCCTCCGCTGTCCAGGAAAAAGGCTAATCTAGCATTTACCAATTTCTCCATCAACTTGCACACGCAAGAGGTTAGAGAGATTGGGCGGAAACCGGTCGGAGTAGAGTGATCTCTCCCCGGTTTGCGAAAGGCGAGCACAGTAGCGATTCGCCAGGAGTCTGGGAGAAGACCTTCCACCCAGATCCTGTTGAACAAATCTAACAGAAAGGCCATGCCTCGCTCACCCAGGTGTCGAAGCATGGCGTACGGGACATCGTCCGGACCATGGGCGGTGTCCGCGCAAGAAGCGAGAGCGGAACGCAACTCACTCAAAGTAAACTTGTCAGTGAAGGGTTCTCCGCCTCTGGAGGTAAAGTCCAGCCAAGGGCCTTCCGCGACATCACGACATGCATTGAATGCTGGCTGAGCAGCATCACGGCTAGAGAATGCGAAAAAAGCGGTCGCTAAGGATTTCGCCACGGACGCGGGGTCCGAGATTGCAGTCAAATTCTCCTGGAGAACGGGAGAGGGGTCCTGCGAGAACTTGCCCCGAATCCGTTTGACTCGCTTCCATACATCAGCTAAAGGGGTCTTCCCGTTAAGTGAAGACACGTATGCCCGCCAAGAAGAGCGGCGGGCGTGCTTTGAAATATACCGGAACCTAGCCCTAGCCCGACGAAATTCAGCGACAGTGAAATCGTTCGGGCGGCGCTTATAGCGCATGTAGGCATAACGCTTCTGTTTGAGGGCCGTCTCACACTCGGCCGACCACCATGGGAGTGGTCGGCGTGCAAAACGGCCAGACGTCCTAGGAATAGTAGTCAGGCCCACGGCGATGAAGTTGCCGGAGAAGAACTCAACGGCCTCATCTACCGACCTAAACTCCTCGACTGAGATAGAGAATTCAGTCATTTTCTGAAATGCAGGTACCACGCCCGCGCCAAGCACCACCGAGGTGGTCTCTCAGGTGGCAGTTGCCCTGAAAATGATATTTGAATGGGAAAGTGATCACTACCATGGAGGTCATCGACCACCCCCCAATCAAAATCAGGCTGTGCATCCAACGAGCACAAAGATAGGTCAAGGCAAGAAAATGAAGCGGTTCTCAGGCAGTGATGCGTAAACTCATCCACGTTTAGGACACCCATCTCAAGCTCTTCGATCAGATCGGCATGGACTTGTCCCCTGGGAGTATGGAGTAATCTTCCTGGAGAGGATGCATGCCGTTCAGATCTCCAAGCAAGAGATAGATCCTCGGCATCCGTGCCACGACGCGTCGAAAGTCCCCCGCGTCGAAGTCAGCTGACGGTGGAATGTACGCAGAAATGATAGTATACCTCCTATCCAGGTGCAGCTGCACAGCCACTGCCTGGAAGGGGGTATCTAAAGAGAAAGGAAGAACGGAGACATCATGCCGGATGTAAACCGCGCATCCACCAGCTCGACCATCCCGCGGTGGTGGGGTGGCAAGATCCTTATACTCCGGGAGGGCGGGCAGGGGGCACGCGCCTAGCATGGTCTCTTGCAAAAAGATACCTAACGGGGAGCGGGACGAGACGAGCCTCCGCAGCTCCTCCCAGTTGGCCCGGAGTCCACGGCAATTCCATTGAAGGAATAGGCCTAGCTCGGAGGAGACGCGGGGGCCCTCCTCGAACTGAAGACCTTCACGGGAATGGCCGTACGCTTCCCGGGAGCAGAACCTCCGGCGCTGTTGGCCGGACAAAGCGCTGAAGGCGCTGTCGCTTTCGAGGACTTATTGGGGGAGGTTGGGCTCGCAATGCGAGTCTTTTCCTCCCTCCACCTCGAAACCTTAGGCGGGCGTTGCGGCTTCGGAGGCGGGGAGCCCTCTTTTCGAGGAACCACAGTCTCCGAGCCACTCGCCACACCTAGGGGCGTGGGCGAAGGAGCCGAAGCTCCTTTGTTGCTGTCCTCCTTTCGGGGGACAGCTTTAGGAACCCCGGAAGATGGCCTAGCGATCATCTTCAGGGGTGTTGCCTCCTGTGAGTCTAACGACTCGGTGGAGGCGCGTGGCCCTTTCGCCTTACGGGAAACGGTCACGCTGGGAAAAGAGGGGGGAGCCCTGGTTTTAGCCTGGGCTGGCTATGAACCCTTTTTGCCGCCAGCTTTACCAGGGGAGCGCCCAGGTTTGGTAGAGCCCGCAGAAGGGCTCCGAATGGGCGCGGAAACAACCGTGCTCGTTGGCATGGATGGGCCAGGAGCAGAGGGTGCCTTTCTAACTATTGAGGCATATGACGTCCCAGGCAGAGCCGGGCGCGCCAGGACCAAGTCCTTAGCCTCGCGGAATGAGAGTCAATCCTGGGCCTGAACGGCCAGGATTTCTTTCTCGAGGAGATATGCACCACATTGCTTCGAAGAAGCGTAGTGCGGCTCTCTTCAATTGACACAATTGGCCACACACGATTTGGACTTATCGTGTGCTACCTTGGAGCAATTTACACAGACTTCGGGTGACTGCGACTTTGCACATCTACATGAGCGATTCGTATGGCCGAAGCTGTGACAGTAATAGCACCGCCGCGGCAGTGGCACGAATGCCTTCACGCGGTAGCGGTACCAACCGGCACGCACCGACTCAGGGAGCTTGTCACAGTCGAACGTGACGAAGAGTGTAGGGGTGGGTCTCAAGGCCCCTCCCTGTTTTCTCATCACACATTCGACCTTGACCGCCCCATGGTCAGCCAGCTCTAGGGTAATTTCCTCAATGGAGTAGTCAACAAGTTCCCTCGCATAAACTACTCCTTTCACAAAGTTCATGGTAGAGTGCGGCGTCACACTCACCGGGGTGCCATGAAGTGTCCGAAGAGCACTTATCTTGGCCGCCTCGGCGGGATTCGCCGCATTCGCCAGAAGGCTCCTGTCCGAGAAACGGGTCACCTTCGGCTCTCTACAAATTGCACTAGCTAATCCTCTCCTCTGATGGATCATGTTGCCCTTGGACAACATGCTGCCATCAGTGGAGCGAATAACGAGGAAGCGTTTGAAGCCAGCGGGCTCGAAAGCGGCAGGTAACCTCTGAATGAGGGGCCCCGATGTCATCGAGGCTCTGCCCTGTGCACTTTTGGTCTTTGTCATGGTCAGGAGCTCCGTACCTGGGGGGGCAGAGGGGCCGGATGTGCCGATCTTGGCTTGGTCGCTTGCCAGAGTGGCAGCAGACACATCCATCCCCGCAGCCCCCGCGGATGGAGAGGAGCCCCGAGTCTTTTTAGTCTTTCTCTTCTTCTTTTTCTTTTTAGGAGAGGAGGGCGGGAAATGAACCCGCTTCTCACCTCCGCCGGTAGAAGCCCCCAGGCCAGATGTACCGGCCTCAGCCAGGTCCTTCTCCGAAATGGAGAAGGTCCTGGTGGTCGTAGGGGCATCATCCGGAGGAGATCCCTTCCCTCCTTGCACTGCCTAAGAATCCCCAGCCGTTTGAGGAGGACCTTGCATAGGGGCGGATTCGGTGCTTGGCGCCGAGCCCGGATTCCCCCCCATGGAAGGCCCTACCGTCTGAGGCTGGGCCTCCTCAAGGACCATGTCTATCACAGGAGGGGCCTCCAGTTGTCCATCTCCTCCCAGGACATCGCAGGTCCCCTTGGCAGCGTGATGAATCTTTTGTGGGGAGGCACAGGCCTTGACCCCGGCAAGGTTTAATATTCTTGCCAGCAGGTCTTTTGAGGGAAGTGACCAAAGGGGCCTGGCTTCCCTCTCCCCCCTAAGGGGGTTTGCCCTACCGAGCCGCTTACACGACGGGCGGTCGGCAATGGGCTGCCTGTAGGCTTTCTTGGCAGTCCCTTTAGAAAGCAAAGGAGGGAAAGCACCTCCAGAGAAGGGGGTGAGGGGGTCCCCTACACTCGTAGGCGTAAGCCTCCTCTCCGGTTAAAGAAGTATGGAGAGTCCCCTGCGCAAGCACAATGGGAATGACCTCCATTTTCTCGGTGGAGCTGCCCGAGGGCGGCTCCGTTGATGTTCTTGGGGAAGTTGGGGGTTGGGGTTTGTTTTGATTTTCATCTTTGGGCATGGTGACCCTATTTGTGCTATGGGACGCAATAGCTCATCACCTCTTGCAGTTGCCCGCACTGCAAGAGGTGCTTACAGGCCTGGCAGAGCCAGGCGCCGCCATTACGGACCACCCCTTCCGCCTGGTGGCCTGGCAGTCCATCGGCATGGCGGCTCCACCTTGGACACGGCGTAAAATTGATAGAATGTGAAGAGGAGAGGAAAAGGGATGTGAGGAAGGAATGGGTGGAGATGAAGCAGGTTTTTAAAAACCAGCCACCCCAGACCAGAGCTCAGGGGTTAGGGAACGTTGTCCCCCACCCCATCAGCCCCGATGCGGGACGGTTGGCTGAGAGGAAGGTCAGCATCTACCCTGTGAAATTAGAGGCCGACCAGAGAAAGTTGTGGGAGAAGTTGTATGAAAAGCGAGGAAACAAGTGTTTTGAAGGAAGGAGAAGAGGCTAAGCTGGGGCCGGACGGGGTGCTGAGTCCCGTCAGCATGGTGGCCAGGATGGCAAATCGCCGCGCGTAAGGGGCGCCTGTACATGGAGATCTAAATCCACACGCAAGTTACATAACATAAGAAGAAATGAATTCACTCGACCATTTCAGCAAAAAGCAGCAGGACAATTGTGATGAAGAAAAATTAATTATATCAATGTCCTTGAAAACGCAACAGATATAGTAAGTTTTTTTCAAAGCAGCGTGGAACATAGGGTATTTCTCCTCGATTTACATCAAAATAAAGATCGTATTTATCCGTAACCCAGAGAAAATACACACAGATGTGGCAGAATATTGGTCAATTTCCTTGCTCAACTTCAAGTTGGTTGAAAAAATCATATAGAGATGGGTCGTGGAGTACAGAGGATAATCAACTATTTAACAGCAAACACTTCAGATTAGGAAGGAAGAGAGGTACCAAGGTGGGACTGAATACCTGGCAAAAGTAAAGGCATGTGACAGTGTCGAGAGATGTGAAGTCAGTATTTGACAAGGTGTAGTGGAATGTGCTGAAACTTAGGCTAACCAGGATCGGTTTACTCAACAGAATTGTGAGGTTCTTCTCTAACTTCATGGACGAACACTAAGCCAATATAACACTAGCACCAATGAGGGACAAGTCTTACAACTATAAGAAAGCATACCAAAAGGAAGCAGTCTCTGCCCAATATTATACTCATTTTATACATATAACAATCCAACAAACATTCACAACCGGACAATGGACATACAATTTGAGGATGATGTGACTCAGGTAGTTATCTCCCCTAGCAGATCGCCACATCTATGACATTAGACAGTCAAAATCTCTGATTAAGGAGTTTGCTTAAGTCTGAAAGATTATACAATAAACATGTCAAACTCATTTGTGCCTCAATTACACCACTATGTCCTTTAAGCTACAAGTATTATATATATCTGGCTGCCCAAGAGATTAAAATAAATGCCCAGATCGCTCCTGGTAAGACCTCAGTTCAAGGATCAGTTTGCCTATAATTAGAAAGAAGCAGGTGTTAACATTTCATCACACACACTGAGGCAGAGACTTTTGGACAAAGGTCTCATGTCGAGAAGGGCTGCGAAGATGCGAAGAAGCATAACCTTACTAATTGGCTCCACTTTTGTAGGAAATGTAAAGATTTTACTGTTGAAGACTAGAGTTAAGTGATATTCTCTGATGAAGCTGCCATCTGCTTGTTTGGAGCTTCTGTAAAATCGTTCATTAGGAGGAGAAAAGGGCATTGCTTTCATGAGTCCTCTGTCGTGCCTATGGTCTAGCATCGGGCTACGCTTCATATCTAAGGGAACTGGAGCACTAACCAATTTAAATAAGAAGACTACCATGAACTCAAAATGGTACCATAACGTGTTTTATCAGCACCTTTTTCCAACTGTTCAGGAACAATTACATAAGAAAAGAAGGAGACTGCAAAAGACCATTCATGGCCTACACTTGGCAGCTCATGTTCCAGTCAACACACAAAAGATTTCTTACCAGAGAAAAGTCATTAACATTGTCACCCTTTACAGGAGTCCGTCAGATCTAATCTACAATATACATAAAATGGATCCAGAGGATTATGTCCATTCATGCAACTGCAAAATATAATCGCCCCACTCCTTAGAAAAATATATAAATATGTACATAAAAAAAGGTCAGTCCCATTTAGCAGCTTCATCCATATATTTATCTAATTTATTCTTAAAACTACCCAGAGAGGAGGCCTCTATCACATGTCTAGTGAGCCTATTCCATTCATCTACCACACGATTTGTAAACCAATTCCTCCCAATCTCCTTCCTAAACCTATACTTATCAAGCTTAAACCCATTGCTACGTGTCCTGTCATGTTCACTAAGTATAAGAACCTTACCCAGATCCCCTTTATTATATCCTTTTACCCATTTGAAGACTTCCATCGATTCCCCTCTGACTCTTCTCCTTTTCAATGTATGTAGATTTAGTTTTCTGAGCCTTTCACCATAAGGTAATTTCCTTAGCCCACCAATCATCTTTGTCATCCTTCTCTGCACAGACTCAAGCAAATCAATATCCTTCCTATAATATGGTGACCAAAATTGTTCTGCATAGTCTAGATGAGGCCTAACTAGCGCCAGATACAGTTTTAGAATGACTTCAGCACTCTTATTGCTTACACTCCTCCTAATGAATCCCAATATCCTATTAACTTTATTCTTAGCATTTAGGCATTGCTTTCTAGGACGAAGGTCTGAACTTACCAAAATACCCAAGTCCCTCTCACAATCGGCCCTCCCTAAAATTCTTCCATTTAATTTATAACTATTCAATGAATTATTTCTACCTATACTAAGTACACTACATTTGTATATGTTAAACTTCATTTGCCATTTCTCAGCCCAATTGGACAGAATGGTCAATTCCTCCTGCATTACAACAGAATCAGAATCAGTTGGCTGTCTGGCTTTGTTGAGTTGGCTGTCTGGCTTTGTTCAGTTGGCTGTCTGGCTTTGTTCTGGAAGGTTGTCTTACAGGAGCTCCTGATCCTCATTGTAAGATTGGGATATAATACTGATTTGGGTGTGTAAGTTTTCTTGTATTTATTTAATACATCAATCACTGTATAATAAATACATTAGTGATTAATACTTTTGGGGAAGATAACTGGCAGCAATCCTGAGCAAGAATTTTTTGGGGGTGAGTGTTAACTTTTTCATTAGTAAATTTCTGAGAGTATGGCTTTTTGTATAGATGGTGAGAGCATGCCGTTTGAAAGTAGTGTGTATGTGGTGTGTGATGCATGTGGAGTTGAAAGGAGAGTGAATGTAACTGAATGCCGTGTGTGTTTTCTGGAAGGGGAGGTTAGGAGGTTGAGTGGGGAATGTAAGAGGTTGAATGATTTGGTGTTTGAGGTGAGAAGAGATGCAAGTGTGCGATTGAAGGGTGAGATTAGTGCTAAGAGGGTGGAAGAGAGGGCTAGGACTGGGAACAGTGTGGAAGTTGTGAGTGATGATGAATGGTGGGTGAAAATGGATAGGATAGATAAGTTAGGACAGGTTAGGTGTGTGAATGAGAGGGACATAGAACCTGTTAGGTTGACTAACAGATTCAATGTCCTGAGAGAGGAAGAGTGTGAAAGTGATTTGCCTGGTGTGATTGTGGATGAAAGCAGGATGGGTGGTAGCGTGACTGAGAACAGGAGGGAGGGTAATGTTAGGCCAAGACAGAATAGGAGAATGACTGAGGTGCTAGTGATGGGTGACTCTCAGATTAGGTATTTAGATAGGAAGTTGAGTGATAGCAAGTGGAAGGGAATGAGAGTTTGTCTGCCGGGTGCTGGTGTAAGTGATGTTTGTGAGAGGTATGATAGGCTGGTTTCTGGGTGTGAGAGGGATGCAGTTGTGATTACGCATGTGGGAGTGAATGATGTAAAGAAGGTGGGTACATGTGAGTTACGTGAGCAGTATAAAAGGTTAGTTGAAAGGATGAGTAAAAGCAGGGTAAAAGGTGTTGTTTCTGGTGTGCTTCCGAGATTGGATGTGGGGGTAGAATGGTTGTCGCGTGCAATTGGTTTGAATGAATTTGTGAAAGGACTGTGTGAGGAGTTAGGATTGGTGTTTGTAGATGTCTGGGGAGGGTTTTACGGGAATAGGAGGTTGTATGCGATGGATGGGCTCCATCTTAGTCGGGCAGGTGTTGAGGTTCTATGGGGGGAGCTGGATAGTGTGATTAGGTCCTTACGGGTGGGAAACTAGAAGCTGTTAGAGGTAAGGGAATAACAGTAATAGAGGGCAGGTGTAGGAAATGGAAGGGATGCAGAGATAGAGGAATAGCTAAGGGAGAGGGCATACTGATGCGTTATAGGGGGACTAATGCACAAGTGAATGAGCAGATAACTAGGAATAGAAAAGCACGATGCAATGAAGATGGGAATAATAAAAAAACCTTAAAAATATACTACACAAATAGTCGGAGTATAAGGAATAAGATAGATCTCTTAAGAGCGTTAGCGAGTGAAGAGAATTTTGATATAATTGCGATAACAGAGTCATGGCTTGATTTGGCAGGTAATCACTTTAAACCTGAGGTTGAGATTGAGGGCTTTAACATGTTCCATACAGATAGGAATAGGAAGAGAGGAGGAGGGGTTATTATTTATATTAAAGATAATCTCCAGTGTTGTGTAAACAGTACAATTAAATTAGATGATAACACAGTCATTATGGCTAAATGTAAAGGAAGGTAAAAACAAGCTTGTCTTAGGATTATTATACAGACCACCAAATCTTAGTAAGGAAGCTTCAAATCTTCTTTGGCAGGAGATTGAACGGGCATGTAGAAGTAAGCATGTGTGTATAATGGGCGATTTTAATTACAGAAATATAGACTGGGAAGCTCTTGTGGGTGATCAGGAGGCTGAGGAATTTTTGAATGTTGTCCAAGATAATTTTCTGAGGCAGATTATTAACGAACCCACTGGATTTAGTTCTGACAAATAGGGAAGAAGTTATTAAGGATACTGAGATTGGAGGAAATTTGGGTAATAGTGACCATTGTGAAATTAGATTCAAGATGAAATGGAATGGTATTGATAGTAGCATGAACAATGTTAAAATTCCTGACTTTAGAAGAGCAAATTATAATGGGCTCAGGACTTACCTGGAGGCAGTTGTACAGAAACCAGGCAATGAAATCAATTCAGGAATAGATTCAATGATATCAGTTAGTGGAGACAATAATAACCAGGAGGAAGAGATTACAATTGAAGAGGAGTATGAAAGAATAATTGAGCAATTAATTACAGGTCAGATGATTAACATTCCATATAAGGAGATTAGGACTAAAAATAATGACCCAAAATGGATGACAGATAAAATTAAGCATTATATTGGCATTAAAAAGGGCATTTATAGGAAAATAAAAAATGGAGAGGATCACTTAAGGCAGAGATATAATGAACTAGCAAGAGATGTTAAAAAGTTAGTTAGAGTAGCAAGGAGAAATTATGAAATTAAAGTGGCAAATAGGGCAAAGGAAGATCCTAAAAGTTTTTATCAATTATACAAAACTAAGGTTAGAGATAAAATAGGCCCACTTATAGATTCCAATGGAGAATTAGTGAGTGATAGGGACTCAATGGCTGGAATGCTAAATGACTTTTTTCTCTCAGTATTTACACAGGAGGATACTCTAAATATACCTGAGGTGTCAATGATCTTTCGGGGTAGTGATGAAGAGAAATTAAAGGATATCTTGATCACAAAGGAGATAGTGACAAAGGAAATTGATAAAATCAAAAGTAGTAAAGCACCCGGTCCTGATGAGGTCTTTCCTAGAATTTTGAAAGAATGTAAGGATGTGTTAAGTGAGCCCCTAGCATGCATCTTTAGAAAATCATTGGAGAGTGGCATTGTGCCAGTGGCATGGAAGAAAGCCAATGTGATACCTATATTTAAGAAAGGGGATAAAACAAATATGTCTAATTACAGACCAGTAAGTTTGACATCAGTGGTAGGGAAAATGATGGAATCTATTATAGCAAGGAATATTAGAGATCACTTGGATAAGCATAAGTTGATAAAAGAATCACAGCATGGCTTTAGTAAGGGTAAATCCTGTCTCACTAATTTGCTGTCTTTTTATAGTAAGGTGTATGAAGCAGCAGATAATGATGAAAACTATGATATTTTATACTTGGACTTTAGTAAGGCTTTTGATCGAGTGCCACACTTACGGCTTCTGAGCAAAGTTAAAGCACACGGGATCGATGGCAGTATATTTAGGTGGATTCAGTCATGGCTTGGTGACAGACAACAAAGAGTTAGTATAGATGGAGTTAAATCTGAGTGGGGGTGTGTTAGCAGTGGAGTTGCTCAAGGATCTGTTTTGGGTCCATTGCTATTCTTAATTTATATTAATGATCTTGACATAGGTATAAGTAGTGACCTGAGTAAATTTGCTGATGATACTAAGCTAGGTAGGGCCATTAGGGCTGATTCTGATGCTGTTGTAATGCAGGAGGAATTGACCATTCTGTCCAATTGGGCCGAGAAATGGCAAATGAAGTTTAACATAGACAAATGTAGTGTACTTAGTATAGGTAGAAATAATCCATTGAATAGTTATAAATTAAATGGAAGAATTTTAGGGAGGACTGATTGTGAGAGAGACTTGGGTATTTTGGTAAGTTCAGACCTTCGTCCTAGAAAGCAATGTCTAAATGCTAAGAATAAAGCTAATAGGATATTGGGATTCATTAGGAGGAGTGTAAGCAATAAGAGTGCTGAAGTCATTCTAAAACTGTATCTGGCGCTAGTTAGGCCTCATCTAGACTATGCAGTACAATTTTGGTCACCATATTATAGGAAGGATATTGATTTGCTTGAGTCTGTGCAGAGAAGGATGACAAAGATGATTGGTGGGCTAAGGAACTTACCTTATGGTGAAAGGCTCAGAAAACTAAATCTACATACATTGGAAAGGAGAAGAGTCAGAGGGGAATTGATTGAAGTCTTCAAATGGGTAAAAGGATATAATAAAGGGGATCTGGGTAAGGTTCTTATACTTAGTGAACATGACAGGACACGTAGCAATGGGTTTAAGCTTGATAAGTATAGGTTTAGGAAGGAGATTGGGAGAAATTGGTTTACAAATCGTGTGGTAGATGAATGGAATAGGCTCACTAGGCATGTGATACAAGCCTCCTCTCTGGGTAGTTTTAAGAATAGATTAGATAAATATATGGATGAAGCTGCTAGATGGGACTGACTTTTTTTTATGTACATATGTATATATTTTTCTAAGGAGTGGGAAGATTATATTTTGCGGTTGCATGAATGGACATAATCCTCTGGATACATTTTATGTATATTGTAGATTAGATCTGACGAACTCCTGTAAAGGGTGACAATGTTGATGACTTTTCTCTGGTAAGAAATCTTTTGTGTGTTGAATGGAACAGGAGCTGCCAAGTGTAGGCCATGAATGGTCTTTTGCAGTATCCTTCTTTTCTTATGTTATTATGTTCTAATAGCCCTACCTAGCTTAGTATCAACAGCAAGGTCTGAACTTACCAAAATACCCAAGTCCCTCTCACAATCGGCCCTCCCTAAAATTCTTCCATTTAATTTATAACTATTCAATGAATTATTTCTACCTATACTAAGTACACTACATTTGTATATGTTAAACTTCATTTGCCATTTCTCGGCCCAATTGGACAGAATGGTCAATTCCTCCTGCATTACAACAGAATCAGAATCAGCCCTAATGGCCCTACCTAGCTTAGTATCAACAGCAAATTTACTCAGGTCACTACTTATACCTATGTCAAGATCAATAATATAAATTAAGAATAGCAAGGGACCCAAAACAGATCCTTGCGGAACTCCACTGCTAACACACCCCCACTCAGATTTAACTCCATCTATACTAACTCTTTTCTGTCTGTCACCAAGCCATGACTGAATCCACCTAAATATACTGCCATCGATCCCGTGTGCTTTAACTTTGCTCAGAAGCAGTAAGTGTGGCACTCTTCAAAAGCCTTACTAAAGTCCAAGTATAAAATATCATAGTTTTCATCATTATCTGCTGCATCATACACCTTACTATAAAAAGACAGCAAATTAGTCAGACAGGATTTACCCTTACTAAAGCCATGCTGTGATTCTTTTATCAACTTATGTTTATCCAAGTGATCTCTAATATTCCTTGCTATAATAGATTCCATCATTTTCCCTACCACTGATGTGTCAAACTTACTGGTCTGTAATTAGACATATTTGTTTTATCCCCTTTCTTAAATATAGGTATCACATTGGCTTTCTTGCATGCCACTGGCACAATGCCACTCTCCAATGATTTTCTAAAGATGCATGCTAGGGGCTCACTTAACACATCCTTACATTCTTTCAAAATTCTAGGAAAGACCGCATCAGGACCGGGTGCTTTACTACTTTTGATTTTATCAATTTCCTTTGTCACTATCTCCTTTGTGATCAAGATATCCTTTAATTTCTCTTCATCATTACCCCGAAAGATCATTGACACCTCGGGTATATTTAGAGTATCCTCCTGTGTAAATACTGAGAGAAAAAAGTCATTTAGCATTCCAGCCATTGAGTCCCTATCACTCACTAATTCTCCATTGGAATCTATAAGTGGGCCTATTTTATCTCTAACCTTAGTTTTGTATAATTGATAAAAACTTTTAGGATCTTCCTTTGCCCTATTTGCCACTTTAATTTCATAATTTCTCCTTGCTACTCTAATTAACTTTTTAACATCTCTTGCTAGTTCATTATATCTCTGCCTTAAGTGATCCTCTCCATTTTTTATTTTCCTATAAAATGCCCTTTTTAATGCCAATATGATGCTTAATTTTATCTGTCAGCCATTTTGGGTCATTATTTTTAGTCCTAATCTCCTTATATGGAATGTTAATCATCTGACCTGTAATTAATTGCTCAATTATTCTTTCATACTCCTCTTCAATTGTAATCTCGTCCTCCTGGTGATTATTGTCTCCACTAACTGATATCATTGAATCTATTCCTGATTTGATTTCATTGCCTGGTTTCTGTACAACTGCCTCCAGGTAAGTCCTTAGCCCATTATAATTTGCTCTTCTAAAGTCAGAAATTTTAACATTGTTCATGCTATTATCAATACCATTCCATTTCATCTTGAATCTAATTTCACAATGGTCACTATTACCCAAATTTCCTCCAATCTCAGTATCCTTAATAACTTCTTCCCAAGTTTGTCAGAACTAAATCCAGTATATTATTACCTCTAGTGGGTTCATTAATAATCTGCCTCAGAAAATTATCTTGGACAACATTAAAAAATTCCTCAGCCTCCTGATCACCCACAAGAGCTTCCCAGTCTATATTTCTGTGATTAAAATCGCCCATTATACACACATGCTTACTTCTACATGCCCGTTCTATCTCCTGCCACAGAAGATTTCAAGCTTCCTTACTAAGATTTGGTGGTCTGTATAATAATCCTATGACAAGCTTGTTTTTACCTTCCTTTACATTTAGCCATAATGACTCTGTGTTATCATCTAATTTAATTGTACTGTTTACACAACACTGGAGATTATCTTTAATATAAATAATAACCCCTCCTCCTCTCTTCCTATTCCTATCTGTATGGAACATGTTAAAGCCCTCAATCTCAACCCCAGGTTTAAAGTGATTACCTGCCAAATCAAGCCATGACTCTGTTATCGCAATTATATCAAAATTCTCTTCACTCGCTATTCTCTTAAGAGATCTATCTTATTCCTTATACTCCGACCATTTGTGTAGTATATTTTAAAGTTTTTTATTATTCCCATCTTCATTGCATCATGTTTTTTTATTCCTAGTTATCTGCTCATTCACTTGTGCAATAGTCCCCCTATAACGCATCAGTATGCCCTCCCCCCTAGCTATTCCTCTATCTCTGCATCCCTTCCATTTCCTACACCTGCCCTCTATTCCTGTTATTCCCTTACCTCTAACAGCTTCTAGTTTCCCACCCGTAAGGACCTAATCACACTATCCAGCTCCCCCCATAGAACCTCAACACCTGCCCGACTAAGATGGAGCCCATCCATCGCATACAACCTCCTATTCCCATAAAACCCACCCCAGACATCTACAAACACCACTCCTAACTCCTCACACAGTCCTTTCACAAATTCATTCAAACCAATTGTATGCGACAACCATTCTACCCCCACATCCAATCTCGGAAGCACACCAGAAACAACACCTTTTACCCTGCTTTTACTCATCCTTTCAACTAACCTTTTATACTGCTCACGTAACTCACATGTACCCACCTTCTTTACATCATTCACTCCCACATGCGTAATCACAACTGCATCCCTCTCACACCCAGAAACCAGCCTATCATACCTCTCGCAAACATCACTTACACCAGCACCCGGCAGACAAACTCTCATTCCCTTCCACTTGCTATCACTCAACTTCCTAACTAAATAGCTAATCTGAGAGTCACCCATCACTAGCACCTCAGTCATTCTCCTATTCTGTCTTGGCCTAACATTACCCTCCCTCCTGCTTTCATCCACAATCACACCAGGCAAATCACTATCACACTCTTCCTCTCTCAGGACATTGAATCTATTAGTCAACCTAACAGGTTCTATGTCCTTTCTTTTCAAACACCTAATCTGTCCTAACTTATCTATCCTATCCATTTTCACCCACCATTGATCATCACTCAAAACTTCCACACTGTTCCCAGTCGTAGCCCTATCTTAAGAACATAAGAACATAAGAAAAGAAGGAGACTGCAAAAGACCATTCATGGCCTACACTTGGCAGCTCATGTTCCAGTCAACACACAAAAGATTTCTTACCAGAGAAAAGTCATTAACATTGTCACCCTTTACAGGAGTTCGTCAGATCTAATCTACAATATACATAAAATGCATCCAGAGGATTATGTCCATTCATGCAACCGCAAAATATAATCTCCCTACTCATTAGAAAAATATATACATATGTACATAAAAAAAAGTCAGTCCCATCTAGCAGCTTCATCCATATATTTATCTAATCTATTCTTAAAACTACCCAGAGAGGAGGCTTCTATCACATGTCTAGTGAGCCTATTCCATTCATCTACCACACGAATTGTAAACCAATTCCTCCCAATCTCCTTCCTAAACCTATACTTATCAAGCTTAAACCCATTGCTACGTGTCCTGTCATGTTCACTAAGTATAAGAACCTTACCCAGATCCCCTTTATTATATCCTTTTACCCATTTGAAGACTTCAATCAATTCCCCTCTGACTCTTCTCCTTTCCAATGTATGTAGATTTAGTTTTCTGAGCCTTTCACCATAAGGTAAGTTCCTTAGCCCACCAATCATCTTTTTCATCCTTCTCTGCACAGACTCAAGCAAATCAATATCCTTCCTATAATATGGTGACCAAAATTGTACTGCATAGTCTAGATGAGGCCTAACTAGCGCCAGATACAGTTTTAGAATGACTTCCGCACTCTTATTGCTTACACTCCTCCTAATGAATCCCAATATCCTATTAGCTTTATTCTTAGCATTTAGGCATTGCTTTCTAGGACGAAGGTCTGAACTTACCAAAATACCCAAGTCCCTCTCACAATCGGTCCTCCCTAAAATTCTCCCATTTAATTTATAACTATTCAATGGATTATTTCTACCTATACTAAGTACATTACATTTGTCTATGTTAAACTTCATTTGCCATTTCTCGGCCCAATTGGAAAGAATGGTCAATTTCTCCTGCATTACAACAGAATCAGAATCAGCCCTAATGTCCCTACCTAGCTTAGTATCATCAGCAAATTTATTCAGATCACTACTTATACCTATGTCAAGATCATTAATATAAATTAAGAATAGCAAGGGACCCAAAACAGATCCTTGCGGAACTCCACTGCTAACACACCCCCACTCAGATTTAACTCCATCTATACTAACTCTTTGCTGTCTGTCACCAAGCCATGACTGAATCCACCTAAATATACTGCCATCGATCCCGTGTGCTTTAACTTTGCTCAGAAGCCGTAAGTGTGGCACTCGATCAAAAGCCTTACTAAAGTCCAAGTATAAAATATCATAGTTTTCATCATTATCTGCTGCTTCATACACCTTACTATAAAAAGACAGCAAATTAGTCAGACAGGATTTACCCTTGCTAAAGCCATGCTGTGATTCTTTTATCAACTTATGCTTATCCAAGTGATCTCTAATATTCCTTGCTAAAATAGATTCCATCATTTTCCCTACCACTGATGTGTCAAACTTACTGGTCTGTAATTAGACATATTTGTTTTATCCCCTTTCTTAAATATAGGTATCACATTGGCTTTCTTCCATGCCACTGGCACAATGCCACTCTCCAATGATTTTCTAAAGATGCATGCTAGGGGCTCACTTAACACATCCTTACATTCTTTCAAAATTCTAGGAAAGACCTCATCAGGACCGGGTGCTTTACTACTTTTGATTTTATCAATTTCCTTTGTCACTATCTCCTTTGTGATCAAGATATCCTTTAATTTCTCTTCATCACTACCCCGAAAGATCATTGACACCTCGGGTATATTTAGAGTATCCTCCTGTGTAAATACTGAGAGAAAAAAGTCATTTAGCATTCCAGCCATTGAGTCCCTATCACTCACTAATTCTCCATTGGAATCTATAAGTGGGCCTATTTTATCTCTAACCTTAGTTTTGTATAATTGATAAAAACTTTTAGGATCTTCCTTTGCCCTATTTGCCACTTTAATTTCATAATTTCTCCTTGCTACTCTAACTAACTTTTTAACATCTCTTGCTAGTTCATTATATCTCTGCCTTAAGTGATCCTCTCCATTTTTTATTTTCCTATAAATGCCCTTTTTAATGCCAATATAATGCTTAATTTTATCTGTCAGCCATTTTGGGTCATTATTTTTAGTCCTAATCTCCTTATATGGAATGTTAATCATCTGACCTGTAATTAATTGCTCAATTATTCTTTCATACTCCTCTTCAATTGTAATCTCTTCCTCCTGGTGATTATTGTCTCCACTAACTGATATCATTGAATCTATTCCTGATTTGATTTCATTGCCTGGTTTCTGTACAACTGCCTCCAGGTAAGTCCTTAGCCCATTATAATTTGCTCTTCTAAAGTCAGGAATTTTAACATTGTTCATGCTACTATCAATACCATTCCATTTCATCTTGAATCTAATTTCACAATGGTCACTATTACCCAAATTTCCTCCAATCTCAGTATCCTTAATAACTTCTTCCCTATTTGTCAGAACTAAATCCAGTGGGTTCGTTAATAATCTGCCTCAGAAAATTATCTTGGACAACATTCAAAAATTCCTCAGCCTCCTGATCACCCACAAGAGCTTCCCAGTCTATATTTCTGTAATTAAAATCGCCCATTATACACACATGCTTACTTCTACATGCCCGTTCAATCTCCTGCCACAGAAGATTTGAAGCTTCCTTACTAAGATTTGGTGTTCTGTATAATAATCCTATGACAAGCTTGTTTTTACCTTCCTTTACATTTAGCCATAATGACTCTGTGTTATCATCTAATTTAATTGTACTGTTTACACAACACTGGAGATTATCTTTAATATAAATAATAACCCCTCCTCCTCTCTTCCTATTCCTATCTGTATGGAACATGTTAAAGCCCTCAATCTCAACCTCAGGTTTAAAGTGATTACCTGCCAAATCAAGCCATGACTCTGTTATCGCAATTATATCAAAATTCTCTTCACTCACTAACGCTCTTAAGAGATCTATCTTATTCCTTATACTCCGACCATTTGTGTAGTATATTTTTAAGGTTTTTTATTATTCCCATCTTCATTGCATTGTGCTTTTTTATTCCTAGTTATCTGCTCATTCACTTGTCCCCCTATAACGCATCAGTATGCCCTCTCCCCTAGCTACTCCTCTATCTCTGCATCCCTTCCATTTCCTACACCTGCCCTCTATTCCTGTTATTCCCTTACCTCTAACAGCTTCTAGTTTCCCACCCTCTTAGCACTAATCTCACCCTTCAATCGCACACTTGCATCTCTTCTCACCTCAAACACCAAATCATTCAACCTCTTATATTCCCCACTCAACCTCCTAACCTCCCCTTCCAGAAAACACACACGGCATTCAGTTACATTCACTCTCCTTTCAACTCCACATGCATCACACACCACATACACACTACTTTCAAACGGCATGCTCTCACCATCTATACAAACAGCCATACTCTCAGAAATTTACTAAGGAAAAAGTTGACACTCACCAAAAAAATTCTTGCTCAGGATTGCTGCCAGTTATCTTTCCCAAAAGTATTAATCACTAATGTATTTATTACACAGTGATTGATGTATTAAATAAATATAAGAAAAACTATACACCCAAATCAGTATTATATCCCAATCTTTCAATGAGAATCAGGAGCTTCCTGTAAGACAACCTTCCAGAACAAAGCCAGACAGTCAACTGGAGAACAAAGCCAGACAGCCAACTGGGGAACCAAGCCAGACAGCCAACTGGAGAACAAAGCCAGACAGCCAACTGGGGAACAAAGCCAGACCGCCAACTGGAGAACAAAGCCAGACAGCCAACTGGAATGGGAGCAGGGGAACATGCTACAGTTCCTAGACATGAAAATCCATGTTCTAAAAAATATGGTACTTCGCTCAGTTTACCGTAGACCAACAAATTAAAATGCATACATACACTACTTTTCGTGCTACGACAAATCCGTTAAAACTTTTGCACTTTCTTCTTTTTTACTACTGTATATAAATTTGCCTTAAAGAAGAAATCCCCCCCTTGCCTAATTTGCACTTTATTTGAGCTTAATTTTCCCCTGCACTTTAGTAACCAATATCATTCCTTGAACTAATTTTTACTCTATTCAACCACCAAAAAAGATGAATTCAAAAAATGCATTTAAATCTTCCCCTATGTCCCCTCTCTAACCCCCTTAAAAATCTTAAAATAACAATAACATTAAGATGTTGCAATAAGAGAATACATTAAGAAAATTGTTCAGAAGATTTCATCCAACAAACCATGACTCCGTCTAGATAGTCAGAAATCCTACATTGGTGAATCTAGTTTCTTACTAAGAGGAGTTAAGAACACAGCATTGATATTAGGAATGTCTAAGAATTACCTTGAAAGACATATCACAGAGTCTATTGTAAGTGGTGTAGTGGACAATTAGGGGAATATAAAATTAACCATTCCCCCCTACAAGGGGAGCTTGCACTTCGCTACTAAGATTGAAATCTAAAATCTAAAAAAAAGCAGCCATGGTTAAATTTTTATAAATTTTCTGAACTTCGCCAATTATAATAATTTTAAAAAGGAACTCTAAACTAAACTTACCCCCTTTTAAAATATAACGTTGCTAAAATATAGTTATAGAAGAAAATATATAAAAATAAATTTTCTTAACTTCCCCATTTGTAATTCTTTGGGTTTTAAAAAATTCACAAAATTTTGATACTTATATTTATTTCTGAACTTTTTTTTATATTATAAAAGTATTAGAAATAACTTTGATAAAAAAACATGTCGTAACCAAACTAATATGAAATTATTATTCAAATAGTCAAAAAATTCCCCTTCTTAAATTATAGAATTAGTGATGATGATGATGATGATGATGATAAATACATATTTAATATTGCTTCATAAATCTACAAACTGTCAAAAACCCCAATCCTGGATCAATATCCATGAATCAACTGTCCAACAACAAAATTTCCCTAATATTACTATAATTTTTATTGCGTTGCACCCATTTTATTTTTGTTTGCTCATGTCCTTAATATAGCTTGTTCGAACTGTATTGGTTCATTACCAAACAGATGAGGAGGGTGAATGCAGAAACTAGTTCAGTTTTCAATACAAATTGCCATGAAACTTTGTTTTATTATGATAAAAAAAAAAAACAGGCAGTGGGATACAAGTATTTTTTTTGTTTTCATTTCGAAGCAGTCTAACACTGCTGCATCTCTGTATGTCATACACAACTCCTCCTAACTGTCAGAGCACCGCTATGTCCTTCCTGCACAATTGGCATGGTGATCGACCTAACAAATACAAAATGTCTCAAGTGGTGGGGCCCTGATCTGTGGAAACTTTTTGGTGAGACATTCCCCCCCCCCCACACCAGTAAAATAAAACGGATAATTTTGAATATAGTTATTTCCTGGAGGTGAATGAGCCGCGGAATGGCTGCCAATGGTGGATGTCTGACTACATATACAACATTTGGACAATCAAATGACACTAAAGCTTTATGAACTATTAGTTTAAATAAACAGAATGGGCCATCGTTGGCATCAGAGAAGTAGGAAAGAAAGATAAAGAACTATATAATTGATAAACTGTCACAGGTCTCTTATAAAGGTAGAAATGACAGGAAACATAGCAACATCCAAAAGCAAAATTATAGGAATTATTATCAAGACAAATTAATCAAATTTGTAATTAAAGAGTCAAATAGGTATTCCCTACAATTACATAATTAAAGCCTGTAGATCTACAATATTTTACTCAGATGAAGAAGTTGGGGACTTCTATGCAGCCCTCCTGAATGCACACACACAAGGAAACCATCATTTCAAGATGATTATTGGTGGATTTTAAAGCTAAGTTTGCTTGAGAAAAATGACACTATATTAAATCGGTAGGAACATTCAGTGTAGGTAATGGAAATGAATGGCAGAATCAATAGTATTAGAATATGAACAAAGAAACATTTACATTATGAACTTTGTCCAAAAGACAGATTGACATACGACCAAACAGAGCAGAATAAGAGATCGATGACACTCTTCAATGGAAGTTTCATAAAGAGCATACCAGTGTTCACTTCTTTCAACACAGGTAGTGACCACAGATTTCTTAGGATAAAGACAAAAATAGATCTAAAACAAAAGAGAGCAAAACCTATTATGAAAAGAACAAATCCACTGAACGTTGAGAAACATTAAATAAATACCTTCTAATAATATGAGAAACTATTGAATACTAAGGAAGTTTGGCAAGTAACAATGAGATAGGGTCATCTAACACACAAAATAAGTGAGCGAGAAACAATAAACAAAATATGAGATGGGATGGAGCAATTCTGATGAAAAAAATCAAATATAATGAATGCAATAAGCTTATTAATAAAAGGCAAGAACATACAATTTAGTGCAAAAAACTATTGAAAACAATAAATATATAAATCAAAAGAAACATCCAAGAATTGGCAGGCAGGCAAAAGATTTGAAAGAGGTGAAGAATTCTTGCAGGAATAATATAATAGAAAATGTTACTCTTAATAATGCCATGGAAAAGGAAATCAGTTAAAGAATAAAATTAGGCTGAGGAGTGTTGAAAAAGCTTAGCTTTATCTTCCCGAGTAACATACTGATATGCTTACACTTTCACTGTCATTTTCTTAAGTAATGCAACAGCAGAAACCATCAAAATTTATGGGTCAATTTGTTTAAGCAATACACATTCATGAAACAATAACTTCACAGCAAAATTAATTTATAGGTAATAAATTAAACAGGTCATCATATAGCAGCCTCAGCATATCATAAAACAAAATGACATTATAGAGCAAAGGGGAGGCCAAATGAGATGGTGCTGGCAAAGTTTTAACTCATGGAAGTGAAACTTGACACTGACCAGAGAACATGGACAAAAGGAATCCTAAATTGGAGACATTTAAGAGATAAGTAGACCGAGAAGATCTTACAGAAGGAGGGGGAGGGGGATAAAATGAGCTCTTTGGAAGGAATAGGTTGGGAGATGAGTGCACTGAATGGCAAACAATGCCATTAAGGCAATGAACCATTTATAAAAGAAACCAAGGATGCAAAGAAAGGCTCAAACGTCAAGGCTTCCAGGAAGAAGGTCTGATAATGATCAAAACAAAGCTATCTCTGTTTGAAGCCAAGAGAACTTCCCTCTAGTAGCACATGACAGTTAAGTCTCCCGATAACAGGTTCATTCATCATCTATTGGGTGACAATGCATGCATTCTCACTAGGCCAGAATTAAAAGAGCATTCTATTAATAACATACCCTCCAGAAGACCCTCCTCACTGCTGAGTACTTTTTTAGGCCTTGAAGGAGGTCTTGCGTGATATGTGTGTGTTGTTCTACCAATGAAGCCTCCCTCATCTCATCACATAGGCTCCGGAAAGTTTGTTCGATGCTGATTTCATTGAGGTGAACATCGGGAGGCAATGAAAATTTGGGCATTACTTCTGGATAAGTCACCTGGAAAAAAGCCACAAGTTTACACAATTACATTAGGGACGATTTGACAACTGATTTTATAAAAACATGCCAAATCTTGATGCACTTTTTTTAATAGAAATGCAAAACAATATCTGGAAAATAAATATTTATGCCCTTTGGGACATAAATTACGAGTTATTAAAGTCAACCAACCATCTGCCCAGCATCAAGATTATATCTGTTAAATCATTAGTTTGCACCTTTGATTTCAAGAGTTAGTCAGATCTTGACCTGAGAAGAGTAGGAAACTTCTTCATGTCAAAGTGCCAGGCAGGTGGAAGACAAAGGAAGCTTTCAGGAATAATTTTTTTACTAAAGAGGGTAAAGTGATCAAAACTACTCATTTTTTTTTACAGTATTTGGTTAGGCAAAACGGAAGACACCCTCACCAATCTCCCTAGAGCCATCATCTGCACCTCTTTAAATCTCCTCCAGCTCAATCTGCTTCTATATATATCCCCCCACATTTTCACTTCCTTCATCTTCACAACTTTCTTTCAACAAACTCTTGCAGATATGTACTCATCAGAATTTGAAATCAAGGGAAGGAGGGCATGATGTTTTACAAAGATAAGATTGAAAAAGAAAGGAGTAATTCTTCCATGATGCCATCTTGAAATGCCACAAGACTGCCCAATTTACGCTCACTCATTTAGCATGAAGATTAATCAAAGTTTATTAATGACATGGATCTTTACTCTTATTATGGGGCAAATTTCATCTCTTCAGCCAGATGGCTGAATGGCCGGTTACTCGAGTGAGTATCTCCCCAGAGAGATGTCTGAACTGCTTTTCTCATGCGCGGGAATCAAAGGATGGGATTACTTTTTATGTTATATTTATTTGGGTGGTTTGGTAGCGAAAATAGAAGGAAAGTAAAAGCTAAACAGTATTTAATGTATATGCACACCACTTATCAGATATAATAGCTGTGCCAGGCAATACACATCCTTTAATAATAGATAATAATGTTTCTGTCGATCTATCAGGAACTGCATGCATGAAACACTCATGCATTTCCCTGCAAATCCCTCCCAAAACCCACTGCACTGGCAAAACCCTCCCTACATTATTTTTTCTTGGTGAGAACAAGAATTCATATATTTATACTGTCAATCGATTTCCTAAAATCTTTATAGGATTTTGGATTAACAAATTTGCGCACACTTCACAGAGATAGGTCTTCCAGGCCATAATAGCATTGCATGACATTTTTAGTTGTTCTTTACAAAAAAAGTAGTTGTTAAGTTGTTGCACCGTGCATGAACAAAAAAAGATTATTTTTTTTCATAGGTATTTTTGCCCCTTCTAACCAGGTATCGCTTCTCAATCTGGATTTGCTTTTACACCCTTGTTTGTGACAGCACCATATAGGTGTGTAATGGGACAACAAAAGTTTCATGCTGTGTCCATTTTAGAACATTTTTTGCTGATGCACAATACCTCTTTCTTGCAAATACTTGACTGCTTGTTCAATATTTTGCACCTCCCAGTTTGTATGTTGTCATTTTTTAATGGTAAAAACCATGCTTATGCTTTCAAACAAACCAAAGGATATCGTAAAACTAAAAATGTCGATCTATCAGGAACTGCATGCATGAAACACTCATGCATTTCCCTGCAAATCCCTCCCAAAACCCACTGCACTGGCAAAACCCTCCCTACATTATTTTTTCTTGGTGAGAACAAGAATTCATATATTTATACTGTCAATCGATTTCCTAAAATCTTTATAGGATTTTAGATTAACAAATTTGCGCACACTTCACAGAGATAGGTCTTCCAGGCCATAATAGCATTTCCCTGCAAATCCCTCCCAAAACCCACTGCACTGGCAAAACCCTCCCTACATTATTTTTTCTTGGTGAGAACAAGAATTCATATATTTATACTGTCAATCGATTTCCTAAAATCTTTATAGGATTTTGGATTAACAAATTTGCGCACACTTCACAGAGATAGGTCTTCCAGGCCATAATAGCATTGCATGACATTTTTAGTTGTTCTTTACAAAAAAAGTAGTTGTTAAGTTGTTGCACCGTGCATGAACAAAAAAAGATTATTTTTTTTCATAGGTATTTTTGCCCCTTCTAACCAGGTATCGCTTCTCAATCTGGATTTGCTTTTACACCCTTGTTTGTGACAGCACCATATAGGTGTGTAATGGGACAACAAAAGTTTCATGCTGTGTCCATTTTAGAACATTTTTTGCTGATGCACAATACCTCTTTCTTGCAAATACTTGACTGCTTGTTCAATATTTTGCACCTCCCAGTTTGAATGTTGTCATTTTTTAATGGTAAAAACCATGCTTATGCTTTCAAACAAACCAAAGGATATCGTAAAACTAAAAATGTCGATCTATCAGGAACTGCATGCATGAAACACTCATGCATTTCCCTACAAATCCCTCCCAAAACCCACTGCACTGGCAAAACCCTCCCTACATTATTTTTTCTTGGTGAGAACAAGAATTCATATATTTATACTGTCAATCGATTTCCTAAAATCTTTATAGGATTTTGGATAAACAAATTTGCGCACACTTCACAGAGATAGGTCTTCCAGGCCATAATAGCATTTCCCTGCAAATCCCTCCCAAAACCCACTGCACTGGCAAAACCCTCCCTACATTATTTTTTCTTGGTGAGAACAAGAATTCATATATTTATACTGTCAATCGATTTCCTAAAATCTTTATAGGATTTTGGATTAACAAATTTGCGCACACTTCACAGAGATAGGTCTTCCAGGCCATAATAGCATTGCATGACATTTTTAGTTGTTCTTTACAAAAAAAGTAGTTGTTAAGTTGTTGCACCGTGCATGAACAAAAAAAGATTATTTTTTTTCATAGGTATTTTTGCCCCTTCTAACCAGGTATCGCTTCTCAATCTGGATTTGCTTTTACACCCTTGTTTGTGACAGCACCATATAGGTGTGTAATGGGACAACAAAAGTTTCATGCTGTGTCCATTTTAGAACATTTTTTGCTGATGCACAATACCTCTTTCTTGCAAATACTTGACTGCTTGTTCAATATTTTGCACCTCCCAGTTTGTATGTTGTCATTTTTTAATGGTAAAAACCATGCTTATGCTTTCAAACAAACCAAAGGATATCGTAAAACTAAAAATGCCACAGGTTACTCACTCAAGTAACTGGCCGTTCACTCATCTGGCTAAGTAGATAAAATTGGACCATAATAAGAGAAAAGATCCAATGTCATTTTGAACATAAAATTATATTAAATATTCTTAAATAGCATACTACTCTTAACCTTTTACATCGTTGCTCAGAAAATAAAACGTATCTAATATTATGATGATAAGCACATTTTTACACTCTGAGAAACAATTTATAAGGTTAGTGGTAGCAGGTTATTTAAGCATGTTTAGATTTGGTAATTCTACAGAGTAACACATCAACAAATTGAGTAAATGTGAATGTTTTTACATTCTAAGTAGGGATGTATAAGGTTGTTGTAGCAGATTATCTAAATACAGGTTTAGCTTTGATAATTCTACAGATTAATGCCAGAAAATCACCAACAGATCATTTTATTAGATATGCTTAAATACTCTACTACCCCTAACCTTCTACATCATTGGAAAATAAAAACTAATAGTAACATTAAAAACAAACGTGCAAGTGTAAATTGAGCTGTATCATGGCATTATAAGATGGTGGCATGGAATAATTCTTGAGTTGCAGATCAAATTGAAATTTTTAATAAAGCATAATAGACCCTCTCCCTCATGTAAATAATATTACTCCTAAGATACTGTTGCAACAATGCAAGAAAGTATTATATGCTTTACTAGCATCATAAAATGCATGCATGACTCTTATTCAAAATTACCTAATTTGTTTTAGACCGAAGTACTATTCAGATTCGCAATACACAGGAATAATAAAAACCTTAACATTATTGAAGTAAACGGGGGTCTCGATAGCAAATTGACTCTCCAGTCAGAAAAAAAATTGCCATATCTTTGGAGATTTCAACTGTCCAAATAATCACTGCCGAACCAATACAACTGACAAGGAGAGCCGTAGGCTATTTGATATTATAAATGGGACCCTCCTGAACCAATGGGGGGGGGAGAATTTGAAAAGGGTTTGCAATAAATTATATTTACTAGTGACAATTGAGGATGATCTTATAATTTAAATTGGTGAACCAGTAGGAAGTAGCAACCATAACTGCATTAGATTTGAACTTAAAATTCCGCTAACAATCAGGGAAGAAGGAACTAAAAAAAATTATTTCTGGAATTATGATTTTAATAGATTTAGACCAAAAATTGTCAGGGTTAAAAAGGGGAATAAAAGGATGTTTAGAAATTTTGATCAATGAGATCATAAATGATGTTAAAGTAAATCTAATTTGTATCATATAGAACGTTCACAGATTATACTAAAGTAGTTCTCTAATGACACCAAGAAAACTATTTGAAGCAGAGATAAGACATTCAAGTTAATCAGCTACTAAATGTTCTGGACAAAAGTAAAATCACTCATTAGAAAGGTAATGAAGAAAGAATCAGTGGATAAATATGATCCACTTCACAATGCATATCTAGTTAAGAGTTCTGTGCCCATGCCACTAGTTGAAAGCCAGTCAAAAACAGCCTGGATTCAATTAGAGGCGATAATGGGTCTCTAAATTTGTAGATCGAGACATAGTAGTGGTATAAATAAATATCTTGTAAAAGTGTAGCCATCGAAAACATGACAATCACCAAAGCAGTAGTCAAGTAGGCGAGAAACAGGGGGTGTCAGACATTATTGAGAAAAAATGGATAGCGTCAAGTTATCAGGTTTTAATCAATTATGTAAAGTGCTTTAAAAGAAATCAAGCATGAGGTTCCATAAGGATTAAAAATTATATTTACAGAAAGGTTCAGGGAAGCGATCCATCAGATGCCACTGCAATCTGTCAGTATGTAAGGGTCAAAAACTTTATAAAATGACTAGATGCCGTAGATTCTTTAGGTGACAGGCCCACAGGAAAGGTTGCAGCACAAAGGCCAACAACTGTAAATTCCTGAGAAGCTGTTTCCCATCTTTGTGGTGTACTCCCGAAAGGGTGACCTGACCCAGCCATGAAGTCAGAGTGGGAAAGAGTGAAATGATATTCTCATTGACGCGCTCGTTTCCACCAGAAGACAATCTTGACATTCTCCCAACTAGCAAAGTCATGCCATGATGTCACATATACTGGAAAGAAGGTGATATGGATATTCCAATGTCTCATAGCACGAAGTGTTCTGAGTCGCTAGGGACTACAAAAGGGTCTCTCGCAGCCGTTTCAGCCATGAAGACAGAAGCAGTGCCCAAGAGCCATTACAGCTTCAAACATGGGAAGATAGCATGACCCCCCCCCCCTCCCCACCTTTTGCAAACTTGGAGCAATCCGTGAACACTAGTATGGCCTCAGAGTATACGATGTATGCTCTAAGAGATACAAACACAATACTGTTGGTGCTGTGGAAGCTTTGTGAACAAAGGAGAGAGTTATACTAAACTCTCGGAGGGCTTAGAACATGAGTGGCATCTATCGCTGATATAGACACTTGAAAATGATCCAACAATAAAATGACAACCATTGGCAAATGAGTAGCAGCTGTCCAGAAGGTATCATTGACCAATTGGAGACCAATGTTGTTGACTGACTCCACCATCTGGAATAGACGCTCTATTGCAGAGAAGCAAATCTCGCAGCCCTAGTCATTTTTTTTTTAGCAAACAAATGAACAGTGAAATTACTGTAGGTTAGCCCTATTAACACCCCACATAGCATTTATCCATGTAATTTATCTGATATTATTATTGGTGATTTTTGTCCTTAAGTTTGCATGTTAAGCTAGTTCTCAGAGGGTTTTTCCTTTAAAGGCAGCCATGCCTTACTGGGTGACCAACTGGAGTACCTTAAAATAGATAAAAAATGATCTCTTCTTTGCCCATTTCAAGGTGTATGAATAGATTTTTAATGGTAGAGGATTATGATAACTGTTTGACAATTGTCAGTGCTTTTGCTCATTTTTTTTTTTTTTTTTTTTTTAAGAGCTCATCTGGCGACTGCATACTTGGGCATTAGTCGCCGTATTAAAACTGGCCTAGTTCTAGGCTACTTTAAAATAAAATTAAAGAGAGAAAAAAAAAAACCACCCCAAAAGGGGGAAAGGAAGCAAGCTGGTGAGTCGGGGAGAGGTCCCCCCGGCGCAGGAGCGTGCAACTAAAGAAAAAAAAACAAACAAAAAACAAAAAATGCAAAAAAACAACAAAAAACAACAACAAAAAACAAAACAAACAAACCTTGCTTAAATAATAGGGAGAAGGCCGGCCTCCCCCAAGAAGTCAACAAGTCCACAAGTCAATGTGCACGAATCTGTTCCGAGCACAAGGGACAGGCGGTAGCGACCCCGCCCATCCCGGTACTGGGACAGGTATCGTGCGCGAAGATCACCCAGACTGGGACATTCGACAAGAATGTGCCGAACAGTCTGGGGGACGACGCAGTCGTTGCAATAGGGCGCAGGCGAGCGCTCCATCAGATAGCGATGCGTCACACGAGTGTGTCCGATTCGGAGACGACAGAAAGCAACCTGAAGCCGCCGCGGCATTGGGGGATAGGTCCATGGGAACAGTCGCGGCGCAATGGTACGCAACTTTAAGTTCCCTTCGACCGTCTCCCATCTTCTTTGCCAAGCAGTCCGAAGAGCTGCCCGTATTCCTGCCATGTAGTCGGTGTGAGGAAGAGCGAAACGCTGGTCCGGTCGCAGAGTCCTCGCGGACTCTTTGGCGCCCTCATCGGCGCGCTCATTCCCCGCAATTCCTACATGTGCAGGAACCCAGCAGAAGATAATCTCGACATCTGCCCGGCTCGCCAAAACCGTGGCGTCACGGATATCGCGAACCAGGGGATGCGCAGATTCCAATGCCCCGAGAGCACTCAGGGCGCTTTGTGAGTCGCTATAGATCACAATCCGGTCTCTGAACCGGGCACGTCGCGTAATCTCCCGTACCGAGTGGTGTATTGCCACCAGCTCGGCCGTGAAAACAGACACAGCGCCTGGTAGAGCCCCGCTGACTTCAAACAGAGGGGATACGGCGTGGAAGCCGACCCCCTCTTGGGACTTGGAGCCATCCGTATACACTGGCACGGTACCAGCGTGACACGATGTGTGCTCCAAAAAGGTCGAACGCAATACTCCCGGCGCAGTACAAGCTTTGAGAGCAGAGGCGTGGCGACAAATAGCCAAATGTGGTACCCTCCAGGGTGGCGTCCTGGGCAGAACAAGGGGCGCCACCGGCCCGAGAGCTATATCTACCTCTCGAAGGAGTTTCCTGGCCCTAAACCCAAAGGGCTTAGGGTATGACTGGCGTCTCTCGGCGGCATAGGCACCATCGAGATCAGCTGCGGATGCAGTGAGAGCTGTTGGCGACTGAGGGAGGCGCCGGGCTCGCGCGTACAGGCGAGTGATGCACTGCACGCGGCGCAGAGCGAGTGGCATCTCCCCAGCATCGACCAACAGGCTCTCAATGGGGGAAGTGCGGAAGGCACCGGTCGCAAGGCGAAGGCCGGTGTGGTGGATTGAATCCACCTTCCGCAATAAACGCTCGGCTGCGGATGCATAAAACTCGCATCCGTAGTCGAGCTTCGAGCGAACAAAGGATCGATAAAAAAGTAAGGCGGTAGCCCTATCAGCGCCCCAAGCGCTGAACGTCACGGAACGGAGAATGTCCATGGCGCGGGTACAAGAGACCCTAAGGCTGCGAATATGAGCCTCCCAGGTGAGGCGTCGGTCGAATACAAGACCAAGGAAACGGTGCGACTCAACCACATCCAGGCGCACCCCATTAAGAAACAAATCTGGGTCGGGGTGAAGCCGTGGATGGCGGCAGAAGTGCACCACCTTAGTCTTGGCCAAAGAAAACCGAAACCTGTGCGCTTCGGCATAGCGAGAGACGCGGTTCAATGCCTGTTGGAGTCGACGCTCCAGAGTTGGCATCTGGGCCGCGCCAAAAGAGATCGAAAGGTCGTCCACGTAGAGCGTAGCGAGAACATCTTCCGGCAGCACCGAGGTGATGCCGTTGATGCTCAGGGCAAAGAGTGGGACACAGAGGACACTTTCCTGCGGGACACCCTCTTCCTGCTCCTTTGGGGCAGAGAGGGCTCCCCCCCCCCACGTACGCGGAATCGACGATTTCGCAAAAATTCAGATATAAACATTGGGAGGCGTCCCCTCGCCCCCATCGTGTGGAGAGTCTCCATGATACCGTATCGCCATGCGGTATCATAGGCCTTCTCCAGATCAAAAAACACCGTGGCGTAGTGCTGTCTACGAAGGAAAGCCTCGCAGACGGCACTTTCCAGTCGGAGCAGAGCATCCGACGTGGAGTGGAACTTACGGAAGCCGCACTGTGCAGAAGACAGATGGCCTCCGCTGTCCAGGAAATAGGCTAATCTAACATTTACCAATTTCTCCATCAACTTGCACACGCAAGAGGTTAGAGAGATTGGGCGGAAACCGGTCGGAGTAGAGTGATCTCTCCCCGGCTTGCGAAAGGCGAGCACAGTAGCGATTCGCCAGGAGTCTGGGAGAAGACCTTCCACCCAGATCCTGTTGAACAAATCTAACAGAAAGGCCATGCCTCGCTCACCCAGTTGTCGAAGCATGGCGTACGGGACATCGTCCGGACCATGGGCGGTGTCCGCGCACGAAGCGAGAGCGGAACGCAACTCACTCACAGTAAACTTGTCGTTGAAGGGTTCTCCGCCTCTGGAGGTAAAGTCCAGCCGGCGGCCTTCCGCGACATCACGACGTGCATTGAATGCTGGCGGAGCAGCATCACGGCTAGAGAATGCGGAAAAAGCGGTCGCTAAGGATTCCGCCACGGACGCGGGGTCCGAGATTGCGGTCCCATTCTCCTGGAGAACGGGAGGGGGGTCCTGCGAGAACTTGCCCCGAATCCTTTTGACTCGCTTCCACACCTCAGCTAAAGGGGTCTTCCCGTTAAGTGAAGACACGTATGCCCGCCAAGAAGAGCGGCGGGCGTGCTTCGAAATATACCGGAACCTAGCCCTAGCCCGACGAAATTCAGCGACAGTGAAATCGTTCGGGCGGCGCTTATAGCGCATGTAGGCATAACGCTTCTGTTTGAGGGCCGTCTCACACTCGGCCGACCACCATGGGAGTGGTCGGCGTGCAAAACGGCCAGACGTCCTAGGAATAGTAGTCAGGCCTACGGCGATGAGGTTGCCGGAGAAGAACTCAACGGCCTCATCTACCGACCTAAACTCCTCGACTGAGATAGAGAATTCAGTCATTTCCTGAAATGCAGGCCACCGCGCCCGCGCCAAGCACCACCGAGGTGGTCTTTCAGGCGGCAGTTGCCCTGAAAATGATATTTGAATGGGAAAGTGATCACTACCATGGAGGTCATCGACCACCCCCCAATCAAAATCAGGCTGTGCATCTGAAGAGCACAAAGATAGGTCAAGGCAAGAAAATGAAGCGGTTCTCGGACAGTGATGCGTAAACTCATCCACGTTTAGGACACCCATCTCAAGCTCTTCGATCAGATCGGCAAGGACTTGTCCCCTGGGATTTATGGAGTAATCTCCCCAGAGAGGATGCCTG
This sequence comes from Ceratothoa steindachneri, assembly GCA_963969495.1. Lineage (NCBI taxonomy): Eukaryota > Metazoa > Arthropoda > Malacostraca > Isopoda > Cymothoidae > Ceratothoa > Ceratothoa steindachneri. The sequence continues at coordinate 85,539,055 of OZ018336.1, read as the reverse complement.
CCGTTCAGATCTCCAAGCAAGAGATAGGGCCTCGGCAACCGTGCCACGACGCGGCGGAAGTCCCCCGCGTCGAAGTCAGCTGACGGTGGAATGTACGCAGAAATGATAGTATACCTCCTATCCAGGTGCAGCTGCACAGCCACTGCCTGAAAGGAGGTATCTAAAGAGAAAGGAAGAACGGAGACATCATGCCGGGTGTAAACCGCGCATCCCCCAGCCCGGCCATCCCGCGGTGGTGGGGTCGCAAGACCCTTATACCCCGGGAGGGCAGGCAGCGGGCACGCGCCTAGCATGGTCTCCTGCAAAAAAATAGCTAACGGGGAACGGGACGAGACGAGCCTCCGCAGCTCCTCCCAGTTGGCCCGGAGTCCACGGCAATTCCATTGAAGGAATATGCCCTCCAGGCCTAACTCGGAGGAGACGCGGGGGCCCTCCTCGAATTGAAGACCCTCACGGGAATGGCCGTACGCTTCCCGGGGGCAGAACCCCGGGCGCTTTTGGCCGGACAAAGCGCTGAAGGCGCTGTCGCCTTCGAGGACTTATTGGGGGAGGTTGGGCTCGCCATGCGAGTCTTTTCCTCCCTCCGCCTCGAAACCTTAGGCGGGCGTTGCGGCTTGGGAGGCGGGGGGCCCTCTTTTCGAGGAACCACCGTCTCCGAGCCACTCGCTCCACCTCGGGGCGTGGGCGAAGGGGCCGAAGCTCCTTTGTTGCTGTCCTCCTTTCGGGGAACAGCTTTAGGAACCCCGGAAGATGGCCTAGCGACCATCTTCAGGGGTGTTGCCTCCTGTGAGTCTAACGACTCTGTGGAGGCGCGTGGCCGTTTCGCCTTACGGGAAACGGTCACGCTGGGGGAAGAGGGGGGAGCCCTGGTATTAGCCGGGGCTGGGTGTGAACCCTTTTTGCCGCCAGCTCTACCAGGGGAGCGCCCGGGTGTAGTAGAGCCCGCAGAAGGGCTCCGAATGGGCGCGGAAACAACCGTGCTCGTTGGCCTGGATGGGCCAGGAGCAGAGGGTGCTTTTCTAACTATTGAGGCATATGACGTCCCAGGCAGAGCCGGGCGCGCCAGGACCAAGTCCTTAGCCTCGCGGAATGAGAGTCGATCCTGGGCCTGAATGGCCAGGATTTCTTTCTCAAGGAGATATGCACCACATTGCTTCGAAGAAGCAGGGTGCGGCTCTCCGCAATTGACACACTTGGCCACACACGATTTGGACTTATCGTGTGCGACCTTGGAGCAATTTACACAGACTTCGGGTGACCCCGATTTTGCACGTCTACATGATCGATTCGTGTGGCCGAAGCGGTGACAGTAATAGCACCGCCGCGGCAGTGGCACGAATGCCTTCACGCGGTAGCGGTACAAACCGGCACGCACCGACTCAGGGAGCTTGTCACAGTCGAACGTGACGAAGAGTGTAGGGGTGGGTCTCGAGGCCCCTCCCTGTTTTCTCATCACACGTTCGACCTTGACCGCCCCATGGTCGGCCAGCTCTAGGGTGATGTCTTCTATGGAGTAGTCAACGAGTTCCCTCGCATAAACTACTCCTTTTACAAAGTTCATGGTAGAGTGCGGCGTCACACTCACCGGGGTGCCATGAAGTGTCCGAAGAGCACTTATCTTGGCCGCCTCGGCGGGATTCGCCGCATTCGCCAGAAGGCTCCCGTCCGAGAAACGGGTTACCTTCGGCTCTCTACCAATTGCACTAGCTAATCCTCTCCTCTGATGGATCATGTTGCCCTTGGACAACATGGTGCCATCAGTGGAGCGAATAACGAGGAAGCGTTTGAAGCCAGCGGGCTCGAAAACGCCAGGTAACCTCTGAATGAGGGGCCCCGATGTCATCGAGGCTCCGCCCTGTGCACTCTTGGTCTTAGTCAGGGGCTCCGCACACGAGGGGGTAGAGGGGCCGGATGTACCGATCTTGGCTTGGTCGCCTACCAAAGTGGCAGCAGACCCATCCGTCCCCGCAGCCCCCGCGGATGGAGAGGAGCCCCGAGTCTTTTTCGTCTTTCTTGTCTTTTTCTTCTTTTTAGGAGAGGAGGGCGGGGAATGAACCCGCTTTTCACCCCCGCCGGTAGAAGCCCCCAGGCCAGATGGACCGGCCTCAGCCAGGTCCTTCTCTGAAATGGAGAAGGTCCCGGTGGGCGCAGGGGATTCATCCGGAGGAGATCCCTCCCCTCCTTGTCCTGCCTGAGAATCCACAGCCGTTTGATGAGGACCTTGCATAGGGGCGGATTCGGGTTCGGTGCTTGGCGCCAAGCCCGGATTCCCCCCCATGGAAGGCCCTACCTTCTGAGGCTGGTTTTCCTCAAGGACCATGTCTATCACAGGAGGGGCCTCCAATTGGCCATCCCCTCCCAGGACATCGCAGGTCCCCTTGGCAGCGTCATAAGTCTTTAGTGGGGAGGCACAGGCCTTGACCCCGGCAAGGTTTAATATTTTTGCCAGCAGGTCTTTTGAGGGAAGCGACCGAAGGGGCCTGGCTTCCCTCTCCCCCCTAAGGGGGTTTGCCCTACCGAGCCGCTTTGATGTGGAGCGGCTGGCTAAGGGTGGCCTGCTGGCTTTCTTGGCAGTCCCCTTAGAAAGCATAGGAGGGACTGCCGCTGGAGATAGGGAGGTGCCCGAAAGCACCTCCAGAGAAGGGGGTGAGGGGGAGTCCCCTACACCCGTAGGCGTAGGAGAGGAGTAAGCCTCCTCTCCGGTTAAAGAGGTATGGAGGGTCCCCTGCGCAAGCACAGGGGGGGGGGGACCTCCATCTTTTCTGTGGAGCTGCACGAGGGCGGCTCCGTTGTTGTTATAGGGGGAATTAAGGGGAGATGTTTTTTTTTTCATCATTGGGCATGGTGACCCTCTTTGTTTTACGGGACGCAATCGCTCACCACCTCTTGCAGTAGCCCGCACTGCAAGAGGTGCTTACAGGCCCGGCAGAGCCAGGCGCCGCCATTTGGGACCACCCCTCCCGCCTGGTGGCCTGGCAGTCCTTCGGCATGGCGGCTCCACCTTGAACACGGCATAAAACGGATAGATTTTGAAGAGGAGAGGAAAAGGGATGTGAGGAAGGTATGGGTGGGGATGAAGCAGGTTGTTAAAAGCCAACCACCCCAGACCGGAGCTCAGGGGTTAGGGGACATTGTCCCCTCCCCCCTCAGCCCCGATCCGGGACGATTGGCTGAGAAGAAGGTCAGCTTCTACCCTGTGAAATTAGAGGCTGACCAGAGAAAGTTGTGGGAGAGGTTGTATGAAAAGCGACGAGGTAGGATAGGAATACAGGCTATCTGAAGGAAGGAAGAGAGGCTAAGCTGGGGCCGGACGGGGCGCTGGATCCCGTCAGCACGGCGGCCAGGATGGCAAATCGCCGCGCCCCTTACGGGGAAATGTGGGAAGAAGATATAATCTAAAAAGATGATGAACCTTCCCAGAAGTAATGGAAAACAACCACACCTTTAATGCTAAGCACCCAGAAAAGTCTTTTCAATATACTAAAGAACAGTGAGTAACATTTTCACCAAACAGAAAGCATCTGTGATCGATCATGAAGTGGATGAATACAAACTAGTGATCCCAAAACATCTGCACTGGTAATTAGCTATATGGAATAACGCTCACTTCAGCTGATAAGAAAAATATTGAAGGGAATGGGTTTGCCTAAGAGTTCAATACATCACATTCTATCTGCTAATCATTTTCATTAATATAAATTCTTGTTAGTGTAGGGTTTACTTAGTGATAATTGAGATCGTTGTGCACAGCATAGGCAGTTGGAAAATGTAACATGTTCAGCAATGAATCAGTATTTGACCTAAACAGTGAAGTCAACAGACATAATGCATAATATTGGGCGCATCAAAAGTTGATAGAGAAAGGATAAATGCAGTTTTAGACCAAAGGTCATTTTACGGGCTGCTATGTTTGGAGATACAGTAATGGGTTCATAACCCCAACCGAGTGATTTGACAAATCAATCTATACCTGCAGGCTTCAGTATCCTCAACGTAAACAAAGTGTTTACTAAGCTTAATCGTTAAGACTATGCCATAAAATTCAATCTATGAAACAGGTTTTACCACATCAACTTACACCCCACTGCTGGGAGTAATTTTAGAATTTTAAAAATGGATAATAAACTATAACACTTCACTCATCTGCCTATGGCTTTTTCAGGTTACCCTTATATAATGCAATTGATTATGTCCACAATGTGTAATAATTTGGCAAAAAAATGTAATGTCTCCACTTTTTCTACTTAGACAACTTCCTAATTATTGGAGGTATTGATAACCTTAAACTTTTGACAAAATTCTAGGATCCTCCTTAAACCTATATTTGAATAAATCCTAATTGACCCCTTGTAAAAAAAATGATGGGGGGGGGGGGGATAAAAATTGTCCAGCTCACTTATGAATTAAAACAAAAATTATACAATTTACCTTTGTATAAAATCAAACGCTAGTTCTGGCTTAGACTATCTGGCCTATTAAACTTTGTGATTCCCATGCTTTGACTTCCATTCTGTTGGGTACAATTGGCATATAAAAATTCTTTTATTCATGAAGTTGGCCTGAAGGTTTGTGCCCTGGTGGATCTCCCCCCACTGTGGACGGTTCCATGGGAAAGAATTCGGGAAAATGGTATAACTATCTTCTTGGATGCTTCCCCCCAAGGGCTCGATCGGCGGTCATAATCCTCTACCATAATAATAATAATAATTTTCCTACGGGATAGGACTGGATGTGGGGGAGATATGCCTGGGCACTGCCTAACAGGTTTATAAGGGACGACCTTGAAGGGCAGGAGACCTCAGTGGGTCTGTGGCATTTGCAGCGATCACATCTTGAACATTAAAATTCTCATTTCGACATTTATAATTCTGTACAAATTCAATATTTCTTTTTATCTATTCAACATCTTCTTTTGTATCTTTTTTGCTCATCTTGCCCAATATGATTCCTTCAATATTCCTCTTCTCTTATTGTCTTTGTACCAAATCCCATAATGAAAGAGTAATCTAATCAATCACTACAACATATAATACCATGAGCATGAACTGGCGGCGACTTGGGGAGAAAGAGGGAGGATTTATGGACCCATTTGATACATTCTATGGCCTAAAGGATCTGTATGGAAAAGAGCAAATATAAATGGGAAACAATTTGGAATTTAGGGGTTTTTTTGTTGGAAGTGATGTTACTCTTACTGTGGGTAGTAATGTATGAGCCCATGTAATAGCACAACTCACAAGCAATGATGCCATCCAAAGGGAGTGAAGTAGGTGGAATAGATGCGTGGATGTGGACAAAGTGTACAAGTGGACCTCCTCTTCTTCATCCAATAATTCATTTGCATCAGCTGAGCAGTCACATGGATCAGCTTGCCTGGAGTGGCTGCTTCTGGAGACAGGCGGAAAAAAAAACTATCAAAAATAAATTGCCACTCACCCATGGGGGCATGTGGCACAGTCAGCAAATGAGGGGGATAACAGAGAATTATTTATGGATCCTGAATAGTGGACTTAAAAGGCTCCTGTTGAAACTACAGGACAAAAGCAGATTACAGAAATGTGATCCAAGCATACAACATTAAGTCAATAGAGAAAAGCAACTTAGAAAAAATGGTGGATATTAGATCAAAATCTTACTTTCACCTCAATAGCTACAGCCCATGGATAAATTACATAAAACACTATAAGTAAAACTTTTTTTCAGGAACACTAGAGTTATAAGATACAGTGTGATTTTGTATCAATTGATATGTGGGTTTACTAGAGACTCATTTGTGTAGTGGGAGAAGGAGCAATGTTTGTTGATCCTCAATTAAAGTTGAATAGTAGTTTTACTTGCATGCAAAAAATTGATACACTAAAGAAGTTCTAAGTTTTTCACAGGAGTTTTTCTTTGTGATTGAGAAGTGATCTAATAGTAAAATTGCTGATAGGAATAAAATGAAATGTTTTAATGATATTGAGATTAAAATGGTAGGCAATAAGATTTTGAATGACTGCACAACTGCCTATACACAGGCACTGTGGTTAACCATAGTTAAATCTGCTGATCCAGCAGGAATGGACGAATTTAATTTTCTTAGGATATATATTCATCCTAGCAAGACTTGTTAAAAGCGATGGCTAATTTGACATTTGTAATTTTATTTTCACATCTTTCAATTTGTTGTATATTTGCCTTTATCTGTGTTAATGCCATGGATAAGTTCTCCAAAATTCATTAAAACTCAGATTTTTAAGTTAAAGAGGAAATAGAATAGCAATCCTTTAGTAAAACACTTTATTTATCTGACATGTTTCAATACCTTCTTATCTTGAGAGATGAAGTAAAAATACAAATAAAAATAGTAGGACATCGGTTTATATATCGACCAGGCAATGGCTTCGCCACTTCCCGCTACGGGAGGATCTTACGCTTCGCTACTAAGATTAAAATTTAAAATCTAAAGAAAGCAGCCATGGTTAAATTTTTATAAATTTTCTGAACTTCGCCAATTATAATTTTAAAAAGGAACTCTAAACTAAATTTCCCCCCCCCTTTCAAAATATCACATTGCTAAAATAGAGTTATAGAAGAATAGAAGATATATAAAAATATAATTCTTGGGTTTTAAAAAGTTCACAAAATTTTGATACATATATTTATTTCTGAACTTCACCATTTTGTTTTTTGATATTATAAAAGAATTATTAGAAATAACTTTGATAAAAAAAAAACATAAGTCATAACCAAACTAAGATGAAATTATTATTCAAATACTTAAAAAAATCCCCTTCTTAAATTATAGAGTTAGTGATGATGAATGAACACACATATGCAAACAAACAGAGGTCAGTAAGTGTGAGCATGTTAAGACATGGTCAAAAAGGGTAGGCTTATGAGTGAAGGTCAAATTTGCAGTCACATCCAAAGGTGATGGATCTTCATAGGGGGAGATTAAGTTAAGTAACCCTTGTAGTTCGGATCCTAATTCTAACTCTTGGAAGTACTCCATTCAAATTGAACTGAATGTTAAGCTTGGGTTGTTTTTGTGGTATGTGGATAGCTTCTAGGAAAAGTAGTTGTCAGTGATCTGGTACAAAGTCAATAATTTTGGTGTTTGCTTCTAATATTTTTCTGTTGAGAATAGTTTGTGGTTTTGACTTATGTGGGGGTTTTGAGACTCGGTTGTTTAGGTGGTATGTCATTCTTCTTGATAATTTAGTTCTCGCCATTCCAATATATTGTGAGTGGGAGAGGAAGTTGACAGTATCCTAGGTTTCATTTATACTCATATATTAGATGGGTCCTTTGTTTAGGTTTGGGTATGGGTTTATGATTGTTTTTCATAATGTTTTTCATGAGCTGGCAGTGTATTTAGTTTGATAATATATAGTTAATGATATTTCTTTGTTCTGTATTTGTAGGCTTTATAGATCAGTTAATAATTTATTTAATTACTCTTTAGTCTGTTCGGTACGCCGTGTTAATAGAGTTCTTGTAGAAGAGTTTTATGTTTCTATGCTGATCTTTGATCCATATACAAAAAAAACAACCTATACTTAACATTCAATTCAATTCAAACAGAATACTGCCAAGCGGTAGAATAGGAGCCCAACAATGAGGGATACTTAATCTCCCCATATGAAGGTCCATCACCTCTTTGGACGTGACCACAAATTTGACCTTTGTTGCTAAAAATATCCATTTTGACCTTATCTTAATATGCTCGCAAGTTTGTCAGTACATTAACACTTGCTGATTTCTGTTTGTTTGTATATGCATGTTCATTCATTGATATATAAACCAATGTGCTACTCTTTTTATTTGTATTTTTACTTTATCTCTGAAGATGATACAAGGGTATCAAAATGCTTAAAGTGTTTAAATAAAGGATTCCTCTCCTATTCCCCCCTTTAACTTTAAAATCTAAGTTTTAATGAATTTCAGAGCACTTATCCATGCCCTCAACCCAGATGTAAAGGCAAATATATGATAATTGAAAGATGTGGAAAATCACAAATTGAAATTAGCCATCGCTTTGCACAAAACTTGATACAATAAAAATATATTACCTAACATTACATTGAATATATATATTAGGGTGGGTAAAAAAATTATAAGTTTGAAATCTTTTATGGCACTCATGAATTATTGTGAGGAATAACAAGGAAAAAAAGCACAAAAAGTTTCATGTGAATCTTTTAAGATTTAGGGGTTGCACAGGGTAGTTGATTTTCCAAGACCATACAAGCGTTCATTTCTCAAGCTTATTTATTCACATAGACTATAAATGTCACAGAAACAAAAATATTTGCTCTGGTGAGGTAAATAACTATACTAGGAACATTTCACGATACAGCAGTATATATGGGAGGAATATTACTCTGATACTATACAAGGAATACTTAGTAACAGTGATGGGAATGGCACATTTCCTGGACTTTCTTCAAAATAAAACTGAAATAACGATTGAAATGATTTGTATATTCTTCTGTAAGATCAGTTAGGGTTCAGGTTCAGCCATCGGTGGCGCTCGACAGTTTGCAGGAGAGCTTGTCGATTGTTCTCATCCTTGGTGAGGATCTGGGAATAATTAGTGATCAGTTTGATCGCCCGTTCCGCTGCATCATTGGTCACTGGCAGATGGTGGACGGTCTCCTTCCCCTGGTTGTACGCCTAGTTTTCCTTCCAAATGAGCAGTCACTCAAAGTCACTGAAGAAGGATCTTGGGGCGCTGTCGTCCATCGCTTCTTGTCGAGGTCCTTGTCAATGGCCAGCTTCTCCACAATCTTGGTCTTCTCCTCGATCGTGACTTTGTCGCTGAACAAGGCAAGGCCGACGAGGTCCATCCCCAAGTACCAAAAGTGCCGCTTTAAGGTCTTCACCGTGGCCTCTCAAGATCTTTGAGTTGACGTCTCTGTAGTTGTGGAGATCCTGGAAGAGAGTGAGATCGTTGAAAGGAACGTCTGCGGCCAAGGTAGTCTCGAACCAGGCACGGGCGTAGATTAAGATGATGAACGCACTCATCTCCTGGAGGCTACGCAGTTCCCTCGGCGTGAGTTGGAACTTGTCCTTGAACATCGTGATCTTGAGCGTGTAGATCGCGTTCGCCATCCATCTCGCGTGGTGGTGAGCTCCTGGTTTGCAGAAGGTGGCGAGAACCTCCCCCTTGATGGCCTTTGCCGTTAGTTTTGCAAACTCTTTATAATCGTCTCTTGTCATTTCGGCTGCCTTGGCAAAAGCCTCAAGGGTCGACCTCTTCTATTCGTCATGGTTGTGGAACCGTTTGAATAGTTGAACGTCTGGGCGGGACGTAGCGTCGCCAAAGGTGGCCTCAAAGGCTGAGGCCAAGATGAGCTCCATAACGTGGTGGCGACACACCAAGTTCAACAACGGACGACCCAACTTCTGTTCGAGGAGTGTGCAACAGCCAGCATGGACGCCTGTGTTTGAAGCGGTGTTGTCGAAGCAGAGACCCTCAACTCTGTCTTCGAACGCCCTGTGTCTGATGGTCTCCTAGACTTTGCTGGCCATTGTTTCTCCGGTCCTGGATGGCAAGGCAGGGATAGCCAGGAGCTTGTCTCCTTCGAGGGACGGACTGGTGACAACGATGGCCAAGTGATCGACATGACCTTGACTTTCTGATCTGGGCAAGAGTTTCCTGTCCCAATGAAGAATGAGAACCGCATCGTGCTCCTGTACTTGGTTTTGATAATCCTTGACGCTTGTTTCTGCTGTCTCCTTCCTCAACACTTCCCGGTGTCGGCGAATAGACAAGGTAGATGGACTCAGCATTCCCTGGTCTGCAGCGATGGCAGAGAAGACGTGATGGTCTCTGCAAGGGGTCAATTTGACCCTGTCAGCTGCTGCTGCAAGCTCCTTCGTGATCTTGAGACTTTTCGGAGGAGAAACAGAAGCAGCGGCGCTTCCCCGAGCAGGAGAGTTGGTGGCGGACAAAGAAGTTGATGAAGAAGCGGTGGTGGAACTGCCGCTCGCCAACTCAACCGTCTCTTCCCTCTCCGAAGTCTCCGCCAACTCCTCTCATGTTTCCTAGACTCTTTTGCCACGCTCTCCTTGTCAAAAGTACTCATGACCATTTTCCTCTGGCCCCTTTAGTGGTCGAGGAAGTTCTTGTCCTCCTGGTTGAGGTGGATAATGGAGGAAGAAGTGGCAGGGGCTGCGATGTCGAACAGTGACGACAAGTGTCCCTGGAGGAGGGCGTCGGAGACCTTGTCCCCTCGGATTGACGTTTTTTCGCCTTCTTACGGACTTCATACTTCCCGACGATGATTTTTTCATGATTGATCGCAGTGGGACAACAGGAATTTGGGCACGTTCCTAAACATTGACGACTTCGTCGATGATAGCTTTTCAATTGTCCTTGCTGTTCGATCCATGACAGAAGAGTCACTGCAGAACATCCTTCCCTGTTGGAAGGACAAAAAAGTGTAGTTTGTTTCTGAGTTGAACTCGCCATTTAGACCTGAGAAACGAGAATGTTTTTAGCTTAGTACTGTGCCTGACAGTATAAAGACAGAGCTATATAACAGCAAAAAACTACGTCGGGGTATGCACAAGACGAGTTAACATCACCAAGAAGTATATCTAAAGGCATAGCGGCCACAACACAGTGTATGGTAGGTACGCTATGCTAAGGGAAAACAAAGCAAACTTTTGATCATTCGGTGCGACCCCTCAACATGCTTTGATTTGGATGAACCTCCAGATTTGGGAGTTTCTCATGAAGCCTTACAATAATTCACGAGCGCAGAAAAAAAAGTTCACTTTGAAATTTTTACTATATATCTGTGACCCACCCTAATATATATATATTGTATTTCCAGTCTTTTATTTGCGGGTTGTGTGTTATATGAATTTAGTAAGGACTGAGATTAGGTTAGGCATGAGGTTATGTTTATATACTGGTATCTAATACTGAGAGGGTCATAAAATGTATTAAGTTGTATACAAATAATTTTTTTTAGAAAAACAATATATAAGTATACCAATCAAATCAGAAATATAGGTAACTAGCAAAACTTTTATACCACTAAATGCACTTTTGTTAATAAATGGAGTTTTACAAAAGCTATAGCAAAGAACAAACACTAACTCTTTCAGGTGGGCTACTTAAGACTAATGAGGAACAGACCCGGTGAGCTGAAGTGGGTTATCGAGGGCGCTTCTGCTCCTGTGAATTGTTGGTGGAATTATGGTAGAGTAGTTCTCAAAGACACTCACTGAACGAGGCCATATATGGTACCCTGTTAAGTCTGGAGTAGCAGAGCGACAGGGAAGTTGAATGGAGTTTGAATCAACTGAAAAATAGCCAATAATTAATAAATTATATAAATATAATTTCACGAGGAATGAGAGTACATAGAATGCAGAGAAATTCATCTTCATTTATTGGGTATAAACAACGTTTCAAGCTGTCCGCTCATCTTTGGGTTCTATGATATAAAAGTATAGAGGAATACATAATTTACAATGAATTATAATATTAAAAAATTGTCTGGAAATTAGAATATTAAGAGACTTTTTTTTCCCTATAATAAAAAACCTAAGAAAATAATTTATAATGAGTTAGAATATTAAAATCCTAGAGGAATGCAAGGGAGAACCATGAAAATCCCCATTTATGATAGTCTGACTCCAGAGAGAAGTGTAGAGGTGGGGATTGAAGTGGACATGGGAAGATTGTATTGGTAGTAGAGTTATATCATAAGTAGGGAAGCAGCATACGAGTCACAATTAAGACTAGGCTCACAGGATTTAATATAAAGGGATTCTAGTATTCTTAAGCTTTGTTTATTAATTATCTATGGTTATATCTGCGTTGCATTTGATTGCATGTGCTCTGATAGTGGATGGTTCTTTACTATAAGTGGTTTTCCATTTTTTTTTTTATTTCAAGGGGCTATCTGGAGACTGCTCACTTGGGCATAAGTCGCAGCAAACAAACAGCCCAGTTTTAGGCTACTTTAAAATAAAAATATTAACAGAAACAATAAAAAGGGATAACAATCAGGGAGCAAGCTCCGGCGTCGAGGGAAGGTCCCCCTCCCTCGGCACAGGAGCCTGCGACCTACAAAAAAACAAAACAAACAACAATAACAAAAAAACAAGTTAAATATAAGGGAGAAGGCCAGCCTCCCCCCAAAAGTCTATCAGTCCACCAGTCATGGTGCACGCACTCGACCCGAGTACAAGGGACAGGCTGTAGACTCCGCCTATCCCGGTACCGGGACAGGTAGCGTGGCGATCACCCAGACTGGGACATTCGACAGGAATGTGCCGAACAGTCTGGGGGACGATGCAGTCGTCGCAATAGGGCGCAGGCGAGCGCTCCATCAAATAGCGATACGTCACACGAGTGTGTCGGATTCGGAGACGACAGAAAGCGACCTGAAGCCGTCGCGACATTGGGGGATAGGTCCATGGGAACAGTCGCCAGGCAATGGCACGCAAATTTAAGTTCCCTTCGACCGTCTCTCATCTTCTTTGCCAAGCAGTCCGAAGAGCTGCCCGTATTCCTGCCATGTAGTCGGTGTGAGGAAGAGCGAAACGCTGGTCCGGTCGCAGAGTCCTCGCGGACTCTTTGGCGCCCTCATTCCCCGCAATTCCTACATGTCCAGGAACCCAGGCAAGATAATCTCGACTTCTGCCCGGCTCGCCATAAACGTGGCGTCACGGATATCGCGAACCAGGGGATGCGGAGATTCCAATGCCCCGAGAGCACTCAGGGCGCTTTGTGAGTCGCTATAGATCACAATCCGGTCTCCGAACCAGGCACGTCGCGTAATCTCCCGTACCGAGTGGTGTATTGCCACCAGCTCTGCCGTGAAGAGAGACGTAGCGCCTGGTAGAGCCCCGCTGACTTCAAACAGAGGGGATACGGCGTGGAAGCCGACTCCCTCTTGGGACTTGGAGCCATCCGTATACACTGGCACGGTTCCAGCGTGACACGATGTGTGCTCCAGAAAGGTCGAACGCAATACTCTCAGGGCCATACAAGCTTTGGGAGAAGAGGCGTGGCGACAAATAGCCAAATGTGGTACCCTCCAGAATGGCGTCGTGGGCAGAACCAGAGGCGCCACCCGCACGAGAACTATATCTAGCTCTCGAAGGAGTTTCCTGGCCCTAAACCCAAAGGGCTTTAGGGTATGACTGTCGTCTCTCGGCGGCATAGGCACGATCGAGATCAGCTGCGAATGCAGTGAGAGCTGTTGGCGACTAAGGAGGCGCCGGGCTCGCGCGGACAAGCGAGTGATGCACTGCACGTGGCGCAGAGCGAGTGGCATCTCCCAGCATCGACCAACAGGCTTTCAATGGGGGAAGTGCGGAAGGCACCGGTCACAAGGCGAAGGCCGGTGTGGTGGATCGAATCCACCTTCCGCAATAAACGCTCGGCTGCGGATGCATAAAACTCGCATCTGTAGTCGAGCTTCGAACGAACAAAGGATCGATAAAAAAGTAGGGCAGTAGCCCTATCAGCGCCCCAAGCGCTGAACGTCACGGAACGGAGAATATCCATGGCGCGGGTACAAGAGACCCTAAGGCTGCGAATATGAGCTTCCCAGGCGTCGGTCGAATACAAGACCGAGGAAACGGTGCGATTTAACCACATCCAGGCGCACCCCATTAAGAAACAAATCTGGGTCGGGGTGAAGCCGTGGATGGCGGCAGAAGTGCACCACCTTAGTCTTGGCCAAAGAAAACCGAAAGCTGTGCGCTTCAGCATAACGAGAGATGCGGTTCAATGCCTGTTGGAGTCGAAGTCCAGAGTTGGTCTCTGGGCCGCGCCAAAAGAGATCGAAAGGTCGTCCAAGTAGAGCGTAGCGAGAACATTTTCGGCAGCACCGAGGTGATGCCGTTGATGCTCAGAACAAAGAGTGTGACACTGAGGACACTTTCCTGCTCCTTTGGGCCGGAGAGGGCTCCCCCCCCCCCACGTACGCGGAATCGAGGATCTCGCAAAAATTCAGATATAAACATTGGGAGGCGTCCCCTCGCCCCCATCGTGTGGAGTCTCCATGATACCGTATCGCCATGCGGTATCATAGGCCTTCTCCAGATCGAAAAACACCGTGGCGTAGTGCTGTCTACGAAGGAAAGCCTCGCAGACGGCATTTTCCAGTCGGAGCACAGCATCCAACGTGAAGTGGAACTTGCGGAAGCCGCACTGTGCAGAAGACAGATGACCTCCGCTGTCCAGGAAAAAGGCTAATCTAACATTTACCAATTTCTCCATCAACTTGCACACGCAAGAGATTGACGGAAACCAGCCGGAGTAGAGTAATCGCTCCCCGTTTTGCGAAAGGCGAGCACAGTAGCGATTCGCTAGGAGTCTAGGAGAAGACCCTCCACCCAGATCGTGTTGAACAAATCTCAGAGAAAGGCCATGCCTCACTCACCCAGGTGTCGAAGCATGGCGTACGGGACATCGTCCGTACCATGGGCGGTGTCAGCGCACGAAGCGAGAGCAGAGCGCAACTCACTCACAGTAAACCTGTCGTTGAAGGGTTCTCCGCCTCTGGAGGTAAAGTCCAGCCGGCGGCCTTCCGCGACATCATGACGTGCATTGAATGCTGGCGGAGCAGCATCTCGGCTAGAGAATGCAGAAAAAGCTGTCGCGAAGGATTCCGCCACGGACGCCGGGTCCGAGATTGCGGTCCCATTCTCCTGGAGAACGGGAGGGAAGGCCTGCGAGAACTTGCCCCAAATCCTTTTGACTCGCTTCCACACCTCAGCTAAAGGGGGCTTCCTGTTAAGTGAAGACACGTATGCCCGCCAAGAAGAACGGCGGGCGTGCTTCGAAATATACCGGAACCTAGCCCTAGCCCGACGAAATTCACCGACAGTGAAATTGTTCGGGCGGCGCTTATAGCGCATGTAGGCATAACGCTTCTGTTTGAGGGCCGTCTCACACTCGGCCGACCACCATGGGAGTGGTCGGCGTGCAAAACGGCCAGACGTCCTAGGAATAGTAGTCAGGCCCACGGCGATGAGGTTGCCGGAGAAGAACTCAACGGCCTCATCTACCGACCTAAACTCCTCGACTGAGATAGAAAATTCAGTCATTTCCTGAAATGCATGCCACCGTGCCCGCGCCAAGCACCACCGAGGTGGGCTATCAGCCGGCGGTTGCCCTGAAAATGATATTTGAATGGGACCAACCCCCAATCAAAATCAGGCTGTGTATCCGAAGAGCACAAAGATAGGTCAAGGCAAGAAAATGAAGCGGTTCTCGGACAGTGATGCGTAAACTCATCCACGTTTAGGACACCCATCTCAAGCTCCTCGATCAGATCGACAAGGACTTGTCCCCTGGGATTTATGGAGTAATCTCCCTAGAGAGGAGGCCTGCGGTTCAGATCTCCAAGCAAGAGATAGGGCCTCGGCAATCGTGCCACGACGCGGCGGAAGTCCCCCGCGTCGAAGTCAGCTGACGGTGGAATGTACGCAGAAATGATAGTATACCTCCTATCCAGGTGCAGCTGCACAGCCACAGCCTGAAAGGAGGTATCTAAAGAGAAAGGAAGAACGGAGACATCATGCCGGGTGTAAACCGCGCATCCCCAGCCTCTGCAGCTCCTCCCAGTTAGCCCGGAGTCCATGGCAATTCCATTGAAGGAATATGTCCTCCAGACCAAGCTCGGAGGAGACGCGGGGGGCCCTCCTCGAACTGAAGAACCTCACGGAAATGGCCGTACGCTTCCCGGGGGCAGAACCCCGGGCGCTGTTGGCCGGACAAAGCGCTGAAGGCGCTGTCGCCTTCGAGGACTTATTGGGTGAGGTTGGGCTCGCCATGCAAGTCTTTTCCTCCCTCCGCCTCAAAACCTTAGGCGGGCGTTGCGGCTTCGGAGGCGGGGGGCCCTCTTTTCGAGGAACCACAATCTCCGAGCCACTCGCTCCACCTCGGGTCATGGGTGAAGGAGCCGAAGCTCCTTTGTTGCTGTCCTCCTTTCGGGGGACAGCTTTAGGAACCCCGGAAGTTGGCCTAGCGTCCATCTTGAGGAGTGTTGTCTCCTGTGAGTCTAACGACTCGGTGGAGGCGCGTGGCCGTTTCGTCTTACGGGAAACGGTCACGCTAGGGAAAGAAGGGGGAGCCCTGGTTTTAGCCGGGGCTAAGTAGAGCCCGCAGAAGGGCTCCGAATGGGCGCGGAAACAACCGTGCTCATTGGCCTGGATGGGCCAGGAGCAGAGGGTGCCTTTCTAACTATTGAGGCATATGACGTCCCAGGCAGAGCCAGGCGCACCAGGACCAAGGCCGTAGCCTCACGGAATGAGAGTCAATCCTGGGCCTGAACGGCCAGGATTTCTTTCTCAGGAGATATGCACCACATTGCTTCGAGGCGGGGTGTGGCTCTCCACAATTGACACACTTGGCCACACACCATTTGGTCTTATCGTGTGCGGCCTCGGAGCAATTTACACAAACTTAGGGTGACCCCGACATTGCACGTCTAGAAAAACGATTTGTATGGCTAAAGCGGTGACAGTAATAGCACCGCCGCGGCAGTGGCACGAATGCCTTCACGTGGTAGCGGTACCAACCGAAACGCACCGACTCAGGGAGCTTGTCACAGTCGAACGTGATGAAGAGTGTAGGGGTGGGTCTCGAGGCCCCTCCCTGTTTTCTCATCACACGTTCGACCTTGACCGCCCCATGGGTCGGCCAGCTCTAAGGTGATGTCCTTTATGGAGTAGTCAACGAGTTCCCTCACATAAACTACTCCTTTCACAAAGTTCATGGTAGAGTGCGGCGTCACACTCACCGGGATGCCATGAAGTGTCTGAAGAGCACTTATCTTGGCCGCCTCTGCGGGATGCGCCAGAAGGATCCTGTTCAAGAAACGGGTCACCTTCGGCTCTCGACCAATTGCACTAGCTAATCCTCTCCTCTGATGGATCATGTTGCCCTTGGCCAACATGGTGCCATCAGTGGAGCGCATAACGAGTTACAAGGAAAGAAGGTACCCTAGGAGACCTTACGGTCCATTCAAAGAGGGTACCTTTGGACTAGCAATCGAGCGGGCACATGGCTGCTCAATTGTTTGTCATCTCTAAATGGCCACTTTTCAAGACTTTGTCTAGTCTTGACTTGAACTGGTCAACAGATTCACTGTTGACAACTTCCACTGGAAGTGTGTTCCACTTACCTCAGATACTGTACGTGAAAAAATTTCCACACAGATTGCGGTTGTAACGCTTCAGTTCAAGTTTGAAGCCGTGATTGCCCGTTCTGTTCTCACTCAGTGTGAAAATATCCCGGTAGTCAACATTGTCGAACCCTCGAAGTATTTCGAAAACTTCGATGAGCGCACCACGTAGTCTACGGGTTTCCAGCAAGAACATATCTAATTCCCCTAGTCTATCCTCATAACTTTTATGTCAGATAGAGGGAATCAGTTTGGTTGCCCTAGCTTGTACGCGTTCCAACCTTGCGATGTCCTTTCGAAACAAAGGACTCCAAAATTGTACGGCATACTCCAGGTGCGGCCGAACCAGGGAGTTGTACAGACAAAGTACTATCTCCCTGTTACGGTATCCAAACTGGCGCTTTATGTAGCCTAACATCCTTTGGGCTTTCTTCTCTGCCTCGATGCACTGTTTCGAGAACTTGAGGTCGATAGTGATAGTCACACCCAAGTCCTTCTCAGTGTCACTCGATTCAAGAGCAGTGCCCTTAAGGATATAACGAGATTGGGGTTTCTGTGGCCGATATGCATTACTTTGCATTTCCCCACGTGTCCAACCACTCCCCAATCTTCACAAGATCTTCCTGCAGGCGGGCAGTATTTCCATCCTTTGCAACGTTCATACCAAGCTTGGTATCGTCGGCAAATTTGGAAATCTCAGCAACCATGTCACCGTCCATGTCGTAGACGTAGATGATGAATAGTAGTGGTCCCAGGACAGAACCTTGAGGCACCCCGCTAGTAACGGGCACCCACTCAGAAGCCTGTCCATTTACCACCACCCGTTGCTGTCTGCCACTTATCCAGTTCTCGATCCAGCCGGCTACTTTTCCGTCTATGCCCAGTGCTCGCACTTTCCGGAGAAGGCGGCATGGGGGTACCTTATCAAAGGCTTTCTGAAAGTCTAAGTAAACCACATCCACCGCCTTGTCTCGATCGTGCTCACTGAACACGAAGTGGAAGAATTCCACAAGGTTCGTCCGTTGCCTTCGGAAGCCGTGCTGGGAACTCCTCAGTAGCAGGTTTGACTCTAAATACGACGTTATTTTCTCCACCATCATGCTTTCCATGAGTTTACTGACTATCGAAGTCAGACTGATAGGTCGGTAATTTGACGGATGGCTGGGGGCTCCTTTCTTGAAGATCGGAGTCACCTCCGCCTCACGCCAGTCTCTAGGAAAGCATCCGGTCCAAATTGACATGTTAAAGATAGCGCACAGATGTCGTGATACTTCATCGCACACTTACTTTGACACCTTTGGTAGAAACCCATCCGGTCCAGGGGACTTATAAGTCTTTAGGTCAGCGATCTTTTTCTTTATTTCTCCTTCGGTGAAGTCCATGGCCTCCAGCTTTTCCCCCTAGTAGGAATCCGTAGGCTGGGGGATGAGACAACACTCTTTAGTAAACACTGAGGAGAAGTAGTCATTGAGAAAGTTAGCATTTTCTGCATCTGACTGAGTTAATGCACCCTCCTCGTCCACTAAGGGCCCAATCCTACGATGGATTGGTTTACGGCTATTTACATAGCCAAAGAACTCCTTGGGATTCTCCTTGCAGAGTCTCGCCACTCGGAGTTCCTCAGTACGCTTAGCCACCCTTATGCTGGTTGAACAGAAGACCGACGAAGGCATTTCAGAGGGATGCAACTTGATTGAAGACTCATGAATTTATTTTTGAAATTGTTCCACGAATCCTCAACCTCTTTGCATACCGCTAGCCTTACATCAGTCAGCCCAGCACGAAGGCTTGCAAAGTCTGCTCTTCTCAAGTCAAGTTTCCTTGATTGACTGACAACAGACCTTACCTTCGGGATCTTGATGGTAAATCTAACTAGCTGGTGATAACTGCCACCAAGCTCTTCGCCTACAGAGACATCCTCAACGATATCATCCTCAGAGGTGAAGACCAAGTCGAGGATATTGTCTCCTCTCGTCGGTTCTCTGACCCATTGAGTGAGGAACTCGTTGTTGGCGAACTCCAGGAGTAGCGCGCTCTCGCCACAGGCTGCTCCTGGTTTCCCAGTCAACTTGTCTGTTGAAGTCGCCCATAACGATGCACAATCTGCCTTGAACAAGTTCACCCAGCAGCTGGTACGGTTCCCTGTCCTTCTCAACGGGTTGGGAAGGGGGTCTATAAAGTACCAGGGTCCTGTATCTGACAGGACCTATCTCTAGGTCAACACCTAGGAGCTCGTGATCGGATATAATGTTGGAGTTCGTAGATTTGACTGTATCCTTGACATACAACATTACACCGCCACCCTCTCTGTCTGGCCTATCTTTGTGGAAGAGTTGGTAGCCAGGAACCGTGAATTCGCCTTCAAAGTCTCGGTTTGAGGTTTTTATCCATGATTCTGTTATGGCTACCATTTCGGGTTCTTCCATCGCTACGAGGCCACGGAGCTCAGGAAACTTGTTCCTCATTGACCTCGCATTGAACAGAAGAACTTTCAGGGAGTCCCCGTTTGAAGCCAGCGGGCTCAAAAACGCCAGGTAACCTCTGAATTAAGGGCCCCGATGTCATCGAGGCTCCACCCTGTGCAGTTTTCATCTTTGTCATAGTTAGGGGCTCCGCACCCGGGGGGGCAGAGGGGAAGCGTTTGGCTTGGTCACTTGCCAAAGTGGCTGCAGACATTTCCGTCCCTGTATCCCCTGCGGATGGAGAGGAGCCCAGAGTCTTTTTAGTCTTTCTTGTCTTTTTCTTCTTTTTAGGAGAGGAGGGCGGGGAATGAACCCGCTTCTCACCTCCACCGGCAGAAGCCCCTAGGCTAGATGGACCATCCTCAGCCAGGTTCTTCTCCGAAATGGAGAAGGGGCGGATTCAGGTTCGGTGTTTGGCGCCAGCCTGGATTCCCCCCCCATGGAAGGCCCTACCGTCTGAGGCTGGGTTTCCTTAAGGACCATGTCTATCACAGGAGGGGCCTCCAGTTGGCCATCCCCTCCCAGGACATCGCAGGTCCTCTTGGCAGTGTCACCAGTCTTGTGTGGGAAGGCACAGGCTTTGAACCCGGCAAGGTTTAAAATTCTTGCCAGCAGGTCTTTTGAGGGAAGCGACCTAATGGGCCTGGCTTCCCTCTAACCCCTAAGAGGGTTTACCCTACCGCGCCGCTTACACGAGGGGGGTCAGCAATGGGCGGCCTGCTGGCTTTCTTGGCAGGCCCCTTACAAAGAAAAGGAGGGACTGCCACTGGAAATAGGGAGGTGCCTGAAAGCAGCTCCAGAGAAGGGGGTGAGGGGGAGTCCTCTTCACCCGTAGGGGTAGGAGAGGAGTAAGCCTCCTCTCCAATTAAAAAAATATGGAGGGTCCCCTGCGCAAGCAAAGGGGGATGGACCTCCATTTTTTCGGTGGAGCTGCCCGAGGGCGGCTCCATTGATGAGCAAGGGGAAGTTGAGGGTTGGGTTTTTTTTAAGGTTGTGAATCATTGGGCATGGTGACCCTAAATTTTCTGCGGGACGCAATAGCTCATCACCTCTCACAGTTGCTCGCACTGCAAGAGGTGCTTACAGGCCTGGCAGAGCCAGGCACCGCCATTTGGGACCATCCCTCCCGCCTGGTGGCCTGGCGGCTCCACCCTGAACACGGCATAAAAGGTAGATTGTGAAGAGGAGAGGAAAAGGGGATGTGAGGAAAGTATGGGTGAGGATGAAGCAGATTTTTAAAAAAAACCCATCTCGAACCGGAGCTCAGGGGTTAGGGAATGTTGTTCCCTTCCCCCTCAGCCCCGATCCGGGACGGTTGGCTTGAGAAGAAGGTCAGCATCTACCCTGTGAGATTAGAGGCTGACCAGAGAAAGTTGTGGGAGAGGTTGTATGAAAAGCGACGAGTTAAGAAAGAAATACAGGCTATCTGAAGGAAGGAACAGAGGCTAAGCTGGGGCCGGACAGAACGCTGGATCCCGTCAGCACAGCCTCCTGGATGGCAAATCGCCGCGCCCCTTACGGGGAAGTGGTTTTCCAGTATGGGTGCTGATGCCCATGTGTGAGGAGAACCTTGCTCTCAGGGAGTGAAACATGCTGCCTATGTATCTTCCTTGGAAACACGGAGGACAAGTAAATTCGTAAACTGCCAATATTGAGTTTGTTAACAAATATTAATTTGAAATTTGTATGGAAAAAATAATTTTAAAAACTTTCTTCTGAATTCTCTATTAAGGGGACCCATTTCAGGAAAAATAAAATATTATGAGTCTTTAGGAACATCGAAGGAAGGATTGGGAGGTAAATATTGGGAATTTAAAAGTTTGCAAATGAGGGTATTTAATACTGATAGGGGATAGCAATTATTCTTAAAATACGATCTTAGGAATTCAAATTCTTCATACATTAGAGAATGAACATGACAGGTGGAAGCCACAACAGATGAGTGTCCTGATGGAGCTCAGTTTGTATAAGTTGCAAAAACTATAGAAATTTGTACCCATATTATTGAACGTAGTTTTTCTATATATGGATGTTGTTAAGCCTTGATTTGATTTTTTAATTAAAATGTCTAAAAAAGGAAGAAAATTTTCTTTTTCAGTTTCTATAGTGTATTTAATGATAGGATGAATGGAATTTATATAATTAAAAAACTGGTACACCTGTTCCTAGCTATCCAATACTGCACAGCAGTCATGTACAAATCTTGTGTAGAATAATGGCTTGAGTGATGAAGGGAAAGCTTGAAATAAGGTCTTCTCAAAATCTTTCATAAAGATATCTATGGCAATGGGGGCAATGTCCAAACCCATTGCTACACCATCTATTTGTTGATAAATTTTCTCATCAAATGAAAATATACCTTCTTTAAACATCATTTGTAAAAAATTGTTTGAATTTGTCTCTTGTAAAGTTGTGGAAAGTGTTGCAATTCTGAAATGCAGACTCTAAAATAATATCTATGGTTTGGTTAACTGGTATGTTTGTGAATAACGAAGACCCATATTAGCTTACAAGAAATTTGAATGGGTCAAACTTTTGTCAGAGAATTTCTTGAGCAAAGGAATAACTATTTTTTTATAATATACTGGTTTTGTGCTAATGGTGAAAGAAGAGTGACCAAGTATTTCGCGACTTTAAATATATATATATATATATATATATGCATATATCTCTCATGAGCACGAGAGAATGATGAAATAAATCCCCAACTTCACCGCAGGAAAGAGAAAACGGAATTATTTTGGGGGGGAGGGGGGATAGTTATTTCTTACTTCGAAAAAATCTGAGCTAGGGTGGGATTTGAGCCGTGCACATTGAGGAAGCGAGCAACCGCTTTGATCTCAATTAAACCCCCCTTTAGACCACTCAGCTTTGCATAAGAAAAAAGCTGAGTGGTCTAAAGGGCAAAGGAGAAATTGTGTTAAGCACGCAGGAAATACACAAATGCATATATCTCTCATGAGGGTGAGAGAATGATGAAATAAATCCAACTTCACCGCAGGAAAGAGAAAATGGAATAATTTTTCTTCAGAAATTTATGCATTTGTGTATTTGCCTGGTTCTTAGTAAATATATATATATATATATATATATATATATATATATATATATATATATATATATATTCATCATTCTCTCACGCTACTTTGAGTACTTTGAGATATATATATATATATATATATATTTATCTATGGTTTGGTTAACTGGTATGTTTGTGAATAACAAAGACCCATAGTAGCTTACAAGAAATTTGAATGCGTCAAACTTTTGTCGGAGAATTTCTTGAGCAAAGGAATAACTATTTTTTATAATATACTGGAAGAGAAATTGGGACATTTTTGGAACCTCACTTTTAATATATAAATCAAAGCTAGAACCAGTATTTGGAACACGTATAAATGGAAGCGTTTCAAACATTAGTTATATTTTTCAGCCTATAATGGGGCAAAATAATATAATTATCTAACAAGCAAGCTTAGAATGACAATAAATTTATAGGTTGGTAAATTTGCAAGTAAACAATGCAAAAATTAAAAACAATCAAACAAATCCTTAGAAAATAAAGCAAAAATAAATAGAGTTTGCAACTGGAGAGGACAGAACCGAATGATTTAAAAGGTGGAAAATTTAAACAGAGATAAACATGAACAGTAGTTTAAAATAACCAAAATCATGGGCAACTAATAATTTAACTATTGGGTCATTGAGTGGATTATTAAGAAATTTTAGGTATAAATCAAACTAAAATTAAAAATATTTTAATTAAGAAATGTGGAGTGGTGTGAAAGACTGACTAGTATTTAATTCTGGATTTAACATTTGGAAAAAAAAATTGATTCTAAAATGTTGCAAGATATTTTCTTGGATATTCTGTGCACAAGGAGTTGAAAAGCATAGAATATTTACCTAAAAATTTACATTTGGAAAGATGTGACTGTGTTGTTAAATTGTTTTGTAAAAAAAATAAATAGGTGTCAAAAATAGTTTTGATTACAACAGATGGTGTGCCAAATATGGTAGGCAATATTTTTGGTTTTATTAAACAATTTACAGAAGTTGTTGTCCACACCCAGGTTTATTAAACTCTTTTTCTTTTTTTTTTTTACACCACACACATTCCATCTCCTGTGAAACCTGAAAGAGTACTTATTTACAGTATCTACTTTAAACATGTACCAAAGACCATTTCTTTACCACTTTGAAAATTGAAGTGAGGCGAGAACGAAAAGTAGGAAGTGGTTATTCTCATATTTTTTTAATATAATTAACAGGAAAAAATATTAATTTACCATCAACTATCATCTATGCTTCTCTGCCTGCTACACTAACAATACAGACATTTGTTACATTTCTCTGCAAATCTTTTAAGCCTACCTCTGTTAAGCACTTCACAAAGTGCTGGCGATATTGGTCTTGATATGATCTCCCTCTTTATACCAGCTAGCGAAAAATGACTTTCCACAGGAACATCCAGAAAAGTTTCTCCCATCGAATGACGCACCTCTGGCACTGTTAGTACTGTCTTGGAAAAGGATAATCGTCGCTGTTTTTCTTCCTGTTCATCATTGACCCAACTGCAAGAGTATCAAATATATTTACAAACTATATATTATACTATATACAAAAATATTAAAAAAACAATGCAAGTGCGAGATTTAATATATCCCAACTCATTTAAGCAATTGAGCAATACAGTATGTCTTTACATTCAGTCAGAGCAGAATTGATTAGGTCCCACTGATTCCAAGTTCAAATGAGAGAAACATCTATAGAAACAAAAGCCACCTAAGAAACACAAATTCAAGACTACAGTGCCAACAAAAAGTATCCAATCCCCATCAAAATTTCTATTATTTTTATCGATATTCACAGACGCATAATTCACTTCTATTTGTTCTAGCGACATCTGGTAGCTTTCATATGACAGAAATGCAATCTTAAGTTAGTATTGCGGTAGCATTCATTGCATGTGGATGTGTCAAATTTGTCCAATTTCATGTTTTTTGCCATTTCATTATTATTTTGTATTTTTTTACAGAAAGTGGTCTAAATAAAATTTATTTCTAATGTGTGTTAGGAAACAACTCAAGAGCTATTGTTGCTTTTAATAAATGTGGGAAATCTCATAGACAGATAGCTAATGAATTAAACATAGCCCAAAGTACTGTTAATTTATGGGTTTCACATGCTAAAAACAATGTTAGCCTATCTACACCATTACCTAAAAAATTATCTGGCAGACCGAGAAAAACAAATTTGAGAACAGACACGCTTATGAAACTTTTAGTAGTGAATAATCCAACAATAACTGCGAAAGAACTAAAATTTAATATGAATAATTTATTATCTGATGTTTCTGAATGAACTATCCAGGAGCAGCTACCAAAAGACCTCGGATTACCATCTTTCCATGCTGCAAAGAAACCATTCATTAATGAAAAAATGCGTAACAAATGTGTCTTGTAAACAATACATTCATTGGACTGTTGAGGAGTGGAAAAGAAAAGTTATATTTAGTGGTGAGTCAACATTTTTAACATTCAGAAGCTGTCCTAAAATGCTTCTAAAAAAGCCCATTGGCTCAAATAAAATGGACCCTAAACACACCCAAAAGACAATGAAACACCCTCCAAGTGAGATGATTTGGGTTTTTTTTCAGTTTCCAAGGGAGAGGAAGCATATATTTCCTTCCTAAGAACGCAACTATGAATGGCACATAGTATTTAGCTATGTTACAGGAGAAACTTCAAGTGGGAATGACAATCCATGAGAGAGAAACATTCATGCATGATGGGGCACCTTGTAACAAGGCTAAAATTGTTACAAATTTAATATTTTGGATTGGCCTGGTAATAGCCCAGATCTCAATCCTATAGAAAATTTATGGCTAATAATGAAACATAAGGTTGAAGGCCAAGACACTGGCGTAGTTGAAAAATTAAAAGAAGCCATCATAAAGGTATGGTGCAACAAAATATCAGTGGAAGTTTGTCAAAACTTGATCAAATCCATGCCGAAGCATCTACAACAAGTCATCAAATCTAAAGGAAAGATGACAAAATACTAATATAAGGTTAGTCAATATTAAACATGGCTTTTTATGTTAAAAATACCAATTTCAAGAGTGAACAGATACTTTTCACAGACATTGCAGTTCAGGAAATTGCACACTTGTACACAATGGAAAAGACATTTTAAGGGCACATGCTGCAAAGGTAAAACTTTAATTTTGTTTGATGGAACTTTTTCTATTACACATGTAAACATCTTGAAAGATAAAAAAAAACTAAACTTTTGCAAATCCTGGTATATAATAAGAGAAAAATCACATGACACTTGTTATATTATAATGGATGTAGTTAATAAGCCAAGGAAAGGAAAATTGATCACATCCAGGTAATTAAACTCTTTGGAATAGATTACACAAAGCATTTAAAAGCTTAGGAAAGAAAATAAGATTTTTAGAAATAGAGAAAATAGGCTAGCTATTTTAACAACTATATGAAAGCGGAAAAAAAAAAGAAGAGATGGATTCAAATTTGTATCAACTGATCTTCACTATTAGAACCATAATGCTAATTGACTGAGCCACCATCCTCAGACAAATAGTACTGTGCATGGCATAGAGCAAGTGGTATCTCCCCAGCATCGACAAGTAGGCTCTCAATGGGAGAAATATGGAGGCACCACATGGTAGATTGAGTACACCTTCCGCAATACACGCTCAGTTCCGGATGAACAAAACTTGCATCCATAGTGAAACTGAAAGAACAAAGGATTAATAGAAAAGCAAGGCAGTAAGTAGCCTTATCAGCACTCCAGGTGCTGAACATCCCAGAGGTGTCCATGGCGTGGGTACAAGAGACCCTAAAGCTGCGAATATGAGCCTCCCAGGTGAAGCATCAGTCAAAAACAAGACCAAGGAAACTGTGTGAATCCACCACTTCTAGGCAAAATTCGTTTAAGAACAAGTCCAGGTTGAGTCTGTTGGAGTCAATGTCCAGAGTTGGCATCTGAGCAGCACCCAATGAGATTTGTCATCTACATTGAGCATAATGAGAACATCTTCCGGCAGCACCTAGGCAATACATTGATGCTCACACCTGAGTGTGTCACTGAAGTTACTTCCCTGCAGTTTGCCCTCTTCCTGTTCTGTTGGGCTGGAGAAAGCTCTTTCTGCCAATACACAGAATTGAACAATCTCTCAGAAATTTAGAGATAAAAATTGGGAAGTGTCCTCTAAGCCATATCGTGTCGAAGGTCTCTGTTACTGAATTGCTATGTAGTGTCATAGGCCTTCTCCAGATCAAAAAATACCATGGAGTAGTGCTGTCTATGAAGGAAGGCCGTGCAGATAGCATTTTCCAGTCAGAACAAGCATCTGATGTGGAGAGAACTTGTGGAAGCTGCATTGTGCTAGCTAAGTAGCATCCCAGTTAAAGAATATGGAGATAGCAGTTGCAAAAGATTCCACCACAAATACAGGGGCTGAGATTGCCATCCCATTCTCCTGTAGAAAGGGAGGGGGATCTTGTGAGAACTTGCCCCGAATCCTTTTGACTCGCTTGCACACCTCTGAAAAGGGATATTTCTGTTAAATAAACACATGTATGCCAGCCAAGAAGAGTGGCTTGTGTGCTTTGAAACATATTAGAAGCTAGCCTTAGCTCAACTAAATTCACCCACAGTGAAATTATTTGGGTGGTACTTTTAGTGCATGTAGGCTTAATGGTTCCGTCTGAAGGCCTTCTCACACTCAGTTGGCATCCAAAATGACTAGACATTCTGGGAATACTAGATGCATCCCATGAAAATAGGGTTACTGGAGAACTCAACAGCCTCATCCACCAACCCAACTTCCTTGACTGGGACAGAGAAACCAGGCATTTCCTGAAATGCAGACCACCGCGCCTGCATCAAGCACCACCGGGGTGGTCTTTCAGGCAACAGCAGTCCAAAAAATGATATGTGATTTAGGACACCTATCTCTATCTCGCCGATCAGGTCAGCAAAGACTGAGGTAGATGAGCAGAGATTGGCAACCTGAATATAGAAAAATACATGCATGTGTCCTAGAATCAACTCAATTTCCTCTCTTAAAATGACCCTGACCTCTCTTTTGAACAAGCAGTTTGAATGAGAGGTAATCAATGACCTCCATTAGAGCGATCACTTTACATTCAAATATCTTGCGCCAGCCACCACTGTAACGGGCTGAAAATCTATCCTCTAACCCCAATCGGTCTAACCCGCTTCCTACACTAATTCGGACATGAGAAATCGAGGGAGAAATGAGACGGATTGTATGTACAGTCCTTTATTTACAAGAAAAAATATGGGATAAATATTTATAAGAGATCTCTCGTTACTTATTTCTAGACACACAAAAATATAGATAGTAATTTTCCTATATACACAATAAAAAAAAAATCCTACTTATGAATACTAGCAAAAAGATTTATAAAAAAAATGCTCAATTAGACTATATATACAAAAGGAAGATAGGCAAAGTCAAAAAAAAAAAAATATCTGCCAGGGCAATAACAACAAACAATAAATGAACAAACAAAAAAAGAAAAGGCCTCATGTGGTACCACAAAATCTTTGTATGAAAAAAAAACTGCCGCCTTCAATCACTCTCACATTCACTCCACCACACCACCACTTGACCTTCGGTGATCTGCATTTGAGGAAATGAATGTACTTTCTGTTTCTCATTCTATTCCATATAACCTCTCTATTGCAGCTGAACATGAATGCATGGACCATAAAAATGAACAAAATCCATCTGGCAATTCATTATATGCCACCACTTGTTTGAAGAAAGGCTGGATTTAACTGATTTAGAAAACATGGGTGAAAAAATTTGACTATCCTTGAGCTGAAATTCATACAATCCAACTGCATAATCAGGATGGATTTCATTGAGCCAGTTCACAGCTTGTTCTTCAGCTTCCATCTCTAGATTTTCTCCTAGAATTTTAAATATAGCAAATTAAAACTAGGGCATTCAGGCATTGGTAACATTCTACTTTCAGTTTCAATATGTAAAAATTGCTTTTAGCATGTAATTCTTGTGCAATACTAAATTAGCAGAATTACAACTTCTTACTCTCAGTAACAAGGATCAGTCATGTAAGCAAAGTAATGAACAGATTTCATGGCTTCCTTAAACATATCTTTGATACTTTGATGATCCTGCTGCAAATCAGGATTATTCATTAAAGATCTCCAGATGTGGACAGCATCTGCTGGCCTTGTTCCATCAGCTTGGAGCTGGGTTAAAAACAAAAGTAACAGAAATTATGTACTGTACATAATGGTACTGTATTGATTTTATTGATATTAAAATATATTATGATTATTGATATTGCTGTTATTATTTTCATTATTACTAATATTAATATCCTACCTTGTCTAGAGCAGTTCCAAAGTGGGTCAGGAGATGCTAAGCTTCCCGATATATGCCAATATTGTCAATAATTTAGCCAATGTTTGCAGGTAAGCTAATTTTGTTGCCCCTTTATTAAAAAAAACAAAAACAGTAGTTTTATTTTTCTAAAACACGTTTTGTTTGTTTTTTCAACCCTGGTTTGAAGAAAATAATATCATTTACACTAAAAAAAAAACCTCAGAATTTGTTAAACTTAAATTTTACTTCATTACCTACCTTTCTCTACCATAAGAATCATCTTTAGTCGATGGCATGCTGGTTCTTCTCTGTCTTTGTTTTAGGTTTTTATTTGCCTTCTCATTTCGCACTTTGATGAGTATGTGAGTTGTTCTGTCTCTTAGTCCTCCTTCGAGAAATTGGGGCAAGTCATGCACCTATAATAAAAAATATATATATATTTTGAGGTGTATGTCAGAGCCTCTTCTCATGAATTAGTTGGTGAGAGCCAACCAAAAGGTGTCTTTTGTGGATACCACTTGCTGCAATTTGAATTTTGAGCTATTACAACCAAAGCCAGCACTTGACATTGAACTAAAAACCAAACATTCATTTTGTGCTGCAAAATTTTTATTCAAATCTTGGTTAGCTTCATCAGAAAGGGCCATTTATTGACTTTGTCTCTCCATCTAGTTTTAGAATCACAAGCCACCAAATGTAGCAGCAATGACTGGTGATAACAGCGCTACTGGAGAGATTAGAAATGGTCAAAATTTAAGCTGAAAGATTTGCTCATTTTATTTTGCAATATAATTACAGGGTAAATAGAAATGAGAGAGAGACAGGTCAAAGCAGAATTAGAAAAGTATAAATAGGAAGAAAATAACTAGCATGGCAATCTAAAATAGATGTAACACTGTTTTAGACAGAATATAGAAATGCCTAACCCCAATAACAACGAATCTCCCATTGATGTCATAATTTATTTACTATCATATAATCAGTAAAGGGCAAGATATAAAATAAAGGTGTACTTATGTGATGAATTTACATGACAAGAGCAAGTTAGTTTATTAAATGATTAAAATATTTGCATATCAAGAAATTAATCTTATTGTTAGTAAAAATAGAAAAAAAATATTCTGTTGTTTATATTGTTTCAAATTTGATGCAAGCCTTGGTATTTAAATATAACTTTAGTGATAATGCCTTTCTAAGCGAGGTTTTTTTAAGGTAGCAATAACATGGGCCTTTAAAATATCAATCGACTTCTTGTCATCATATTGCTTAAATATATATTGGAAGAAGTCCAGCAAATTCATTCTACAAGTTTATTTCTTCTAAATCCATGTTGAGAATTGCTAAGCAATTCTTTTGATTCTAAATGAAATACAATTTTCCTGGAGATGAATGATTCTAAAAGTTTTCTAACCACTGGTTAAACTAATTGGTTGATAATAATTAACTAGCTCTCTACAACCATTTTTAAAGATGGGTGTTACATTTGCATATTTCTAGTCATCGGGGACAACTCCACTGTGTAATGATTTATTAAAAAAATTTGCTAGATGCTTGCTAATAATTTCTTTAACTTCTTTCAGGACTCTGGAATAAAATATATCATATCCAGGTGATTTTTTGCATTCGCCCGGATCGCCAAAACTGTGGGATCACGGATATCGTGAACCAGGGGATGCGGAGATTCCAATGAACCGAGAGCACTCAGAGCGCTTTGTGAGTCGCTATAGATTACAATCTAGTCTCCAAACCGGGCACATCACGTAATCTCCTGTACCGAATGATGTATTACCACCAGCTCAGCCGTGAAGACGGACACAGCGCCTGGCAGAGCCCCGTATACACTGGCACGGGTCCAGCGTGACACGAGGTGTGCTCCAGAGAGGTCGAACGCAATACTCCCGGCATGGAAGAAGCAGAGGCATGATGACAAATAACCAAATGTGGTACCCTCCAGGGTAGTGTCCTGGGCAGAACCAGGGGCGACAGTGGCCCTCTCGAAGAAGTTTCCTGGTCCTAAACCCAAAGGGCTTAGGGTATGACTGGCGTCTCTCGGCGGCATAGGCACCATCGAGATCAGCTGCGGATGCAGTGAGAGCTGTTGGCGACTGAGGGAGGCGCCGGGCTCGCGCGTACAGGCGAGTGATGCACTGCACGCGGCGCAGAGCAAGTGGCATATCCCCAACATCGACCAACAGGCTTTCAATGGGGGAAGTGCGGAAGGCACCGGTCGCAAGGCGAAGGCCGGTGTGGTGGATCGAATCCACCTTCCGCAATAAACGCTCGGCTGCGGATGCATAAAACTCGCATCCGTTGTCAAGCTTCGAACGAACAAAGGATCGATAAAAAAGTAAGGCAGTAGCCCTATCAGCGCCCCAAGCGCTGAACGTCACAGAATGGAGAATATCCATGGCGCAGGTACAAGAGACCCTAAGGCTGTGAATATGAGGCTCCCAGGTGAGGCGTCAGGCAAATACAAGACCAAGGAAACGGTGCAATTCAACCACTTCCAGGCGTACCCCATTAAGAAACAAATCTGGGTCTGGGTGGAGCCGTGGATGGTGGCAGAAATGCACCACCTTAGTTTTGGCCAAGGAAAACCAAAACCTGTGCGCTTCGGCATAGCGAGAGACGCAGTTGAATGCCTGTTGGAGTCGATGCTCCAGAGTTGGCATCTGGGGTGTGCCAAAAGAGAACTAAAGGTCATCCATGTAGAGCGCAGTGAGAACATCTTCCGGCAGAGCCGAGGTGATGCCAGTGATGCTCGGGGCAAAGAGTGTAATACTGAGGACACTTCCCTGTAGGATGCCCCCTTCCTGGTCCTTTGGGCCGGAGAGGACTCGCCCCACCGGTACGCGGAATCGACGATCTCGCAAAAATTCAGATATAAACATTGGGAGGTGTCCCCTCGCCCCCATCATGTGGAGATTCACCATGATACTGTTATCACAGACGGCATTTTCCAGTCCGAGCATGTGTAGTGGAACTTGCAGAAGCCGAACTGTGCAGAAGACAGATGGCCTCTGCTGTCCATAAAAAAGGCTAATCTAACATTTACCAATTTCTCCATCAACTTGCACACGCAATAGGTTAGAAAGATTGTGCAGAAACCGGTCGGAGTAGAGTGATCTCTCCCCAGTTTGACAAGGCAAGCACAGTAGCGATTCGCCACGAATCTGGGAGGAGATCCTCCACCCAGATCCTGTTGAATAACTCTAACAAAGGCCATGCCTCACTCACCCAGGCATATGGGACATCGTCCGGACCATGGGCGGTGTCTGCGCACGAAGCAAGAGCGGAGTGCAACTCACTCAGAGTAAACCTGTCATTGGAGGTAAAGTCCAGCCAGAGGCCTTCCGCGACATGACGATGTGCATTGAATGCTGGCAGAGCAGCATCCCGGCTAGAGAATGCCGAGAAAGCAGTCACGGAGGATCCCGCCACGGACGCGGGGTCCGAGATTGCGGTTCCATTCTCCTGGAGAACGGGAGGGGGGGTCCTGCGAGAAGATACGTATGACCACCAAGAAGAGTGGCGGACATGCTTCGAAATATACCAGCACCTAGCCCTAACTGGACAAAATTCACCAACAGGAGTGGTTGGCATGCAAACAGCCAGACATTCTGGGAATAGTGGTCAGCTCCGCGGCGATGAGGTTGCCGGAGAAGAACTCGACGGCCTCATCTACTGACATAAACCCCTTGACTGAGATAGAGAATTCAGTCATTTCCTGAAATGCAGGCCACCGCACCTACTCCAAGAACCACTGAGGTGGGCTCTCAGGCAGCAGTTGCCCTGAAAATGATATTTGAATAAGAAAGTGATCACTACCATGGAGGTCATCGACCACCCCCCAATCAAAATCAGGCTGTGCATCCGAAGAGCACAAAGATAGGTCAAGGCAAGAAAATGAAGCGGTTCTTAGGCAGTGATGCATAAACTCATCCCCATTTAGGACACCTATTTCAAGCTCTTCGATCAGATCGGCAAGGACTTATCCCCTGGGATTTATTAAGTAATCTCCCCAGAGAGGATGCATGCTGTTCAGATCTCCAAGCAAGAGAAGGGGCCTCGGCAACCGTGTGATGAGGCAGCGGAAGTTCCCCGGGTTAAAGTCAGCTGAAATAATAGTATACCTCCTATCCAGGTGAAGCTGCACAGCCACTGCTTGAAAGGAGGTATCTAAAGTGAAAAGAAGAACGGACACATCATGCTGGGTGTAAACCGCACATCCCCCATCTCGTGGTGGTGGGGTCGCAAAACCCTTATACCCCTGGGTGGGTGGGCAGGGGGAATGCACCTAGCATGGCCTTCTGCAGAAAAATAACTAATGGGGAACAGGACGAGATGAGCCTCCGCAGCTCCTCCCAGTTGGCCCGGAGTCCACGGCAATTCCATTCAAGGAATATGCCCTCCAGGCCTAGCTCGGAGGAGATGCCAGGGCCCTCTTTGAACAGAAGACCCTCACAGGAATGGCCGTATGCTTCCCGGAGGTTGGACTGAAGTCTTTTCCTCCCTCCGCCTTAAAACCTTAGGCGGGCGTTGCGGCTTCGTGGGCGGGAGGGGCCCTCTTTTTGAGGATCCACTGTCTCTGAGCAACTCAGCCCACCACTAAGCATGGGCGAAGGAGCTGAAGCTCCTTTGTTGCTGTCCTCCTTTCAGGAAACAGCTTTAGGAACCCCAGGAGATCGCCTGGCGACCAACTTCAAGGGTGTAGCCTCCTGTGACTCTAACGACATGGTGCAGTGTGTGGCCATTTCGCCTTACGGGAAACAGTCACGCTGGGGAAAGGGAAGAGGCCTGGTTTTAGCCGGGGGATGGGTGTGAACCCTTTGTGACACCAGCTTTACCAGGGGAGCACCCGGGTTGAGTAGAAATGCCAGAAGGGCTCTGAATGGGTGTGGAAACAACCGTGCTCATTGGCCTGGATGGGCCAGGACCAAGTCCTTAGCCTCGAAGAATGAGAGTCGATCCTGGGCCTGAACAGCCAGGATTTCTTTCCAAGGAGATACGCACCACATTGCTTCGAAGAAGCAGGGTGCGGCTCCCCGCAATTGACACACTTGGCCACACACGATTTGGACTTATCGTGTGCGGCCTTGGAGCAATTTACAAACTTCGGATGACCCTGACTTTGCACATCTACATGAGCAATTTGTTGGCTGAAGCAGTGGCAGTAATAGCACCTCCGCGGCTAGAGAAATTTGGAGGGTCCCTTGCGCAATCACGGCGGGGGGAGGGGGGACCTCTATTTT
This sequence comes from Ceratothoa steindachneri, assembly GCA_963969495.1. NCBI lineage: Eukaryota > Metazoa > Arthropoda > Malacostraca > Isopoda > Cymothoidae > Ceratothoa > Ceratothoa steindachneri. Next base: position 85,504,782 of record OZ018336.1, on the reverse strand, counting down.
TCCTGTGGAGCTGCCCGAGGGCGGCTCCATCGTATCTCTTCTTCTTTGGCTTTTTTAATTTTTATTTTTTGTCTTAGGTTATCATATTGTTCTGTTATATATTGGGATGGCCTGATTTTTATTTCCTTGGTTAACCATGTAGGATCTTGCTTAGTAGATGATTTTTTAGTTTTAATGGGGACATTCTGTATGTTGTTCCATAAAAAAATTCTTAAAAGATATCCAGCATTGTTTACTCCATTATTTGTATCATATCCTGCTAGGCTTACTTTTATAGATTCATAATTCCCTTTGTTAAAATGAAGTCTCTGTGTTTATTGTTCATTCTTTCCCAGGTCGAGATTAGGATATCAAACTCTATTAAATTGTGATCACTACCCTCAAATTTTTGCAAACGCAAATGTTTGAAAGTAGGTTGCTTTCAGTAGACATTATAAGGTCCAATATGTTGTTACCTCTTGTTGGTTTACTGACCCACTGCATTAAGAAATTATCATCAATAAACTCCAGAAGTCTCTGCCCTTCTTTGTCCGCTGTAATTGAAAACCGAGGAAACTGGTGAGGAAACACAAGTGTTTTGAAGGAAGGAGAAGAGGCTAAGCTAGAGTCGGACGGGGTGCTGAATCCCATCAGCATGGCAGTCAGGATGGCAAATCGCCGCACCCCTTATAGGGCTGGCATATTCTAATAGAGTCATTGCCTGTATATACAATATTACAGTCATGAAATAATTGTTCAGTAAGCAAGCTATATCATAGTTAGTGAATTTAAAACTACCATCACTATCTCTCAATGGTCCAATATTGTTCTTTATTAGCTCCCTATTGTTTACTAGAGCATAAAATTCCTTTGGATTAACTTTAAAATTTTGTGCCACTCTTATCTCTTCTTCTTTGGCTTTTTTAATTTTTATTTTTTGTCTTAGGTTATCATATTGTTCTGTTATATATTGGGATGGCCTGATTTTTATTTCCTTGGTTAACCATGTAGGATCTTGCTTAGTAGATGATTTTTTAGTTTTAATGGGGACATTCTGTATGTTGTTCCATAAAAAAATTCTTAAAAGATATCCAGCATTGTTTACTCCATTATTTGTATCATATCCTGCTAGGCTTACTTTTATAGATTCATAATTCCCTTTGTTAAAATGAAGTCTCTGTGTTTATTGTTCATTCTTTCCCAGGTCGAGATTAGGATATCAAACTCTATTAAATTGTGATCACTACCCTCAAATTTTTTGCAAACGCAAATGTTTGAAAGTAGGTTGCTTTCAGTAGACATTATAAGGTCCAATATGTTGTTACCTCTTGTTGGTTTACTGACCCACTGCATTAAGAAATTATCATCAATAAACTCCAGAAGTCTCTGCCCTTCTTTGTCCGCTGTAATTGAAGTCTCCCATGACTACAGCCAGTTTCTTATCTACTTGTTTTGTCAATAAATCATAGAGTTTTACATCAAGCTCCAGGGACTGGTGCATTTTTCTGTATATTAAATAAATGCATAAATTTATTTTATCTAAATTTAGCTTCACTCCTATCATTTCTAGGTTCATATCCAAGGTAATCTCTGTTGGGTAAAGATATTCACATACATATAATAACACTCCTCCAACTATCTTTTCTATCTTGATTGAACTTTTGTAGCCTTTTAATTCAAATTCACCCCTAAAATCTTGAGTTCAAATTTATCCATGATTCGGTAATTGCAATTATGTCACTTCTCTAGAGCTACCATAGCTCTGAATTCTAACAAATTGTTTCTGATTGAACGTGCATTTAGAAGAATCACTCTGGGTTTGTTGCACTCCCTGAAAGAGATTCATTTCTCAAAACCGGGATCGCTACATTGGATAGGGTTGTTTGTTTTTACTAGAACATTCAGAGGTTGAATACGTTGATGTTCAATAATTCACCATATTTTTTTTTGCTCTTATTAAGTGCATCCCATCATTGAAAAAGTACTTTGTCTATCAATAAAAATCTACGAACATAATTCTTTTTATTTCACACATTCTTTTAAGTCTTGAATTGATTCCAATAGTTTTGCTTAATGCCTCTGTTGAGTATTCTGGGCAAAATGCCTACCAAAATACCTTTGTTCATTTTTGCTTTGATTTTGTCTGTTAATGACTTGAATTGTGAAATGACCTGTTCAGTGTAAACCATTCCATCTTTGGCATAACTATCATTAGATCCAACATGTACTATTACTGTACTACTATCTTAGTTATCAACTTGCATTTTTGCAATCTCATCAATTTTCTTAATCGTAGCACCTGGGTAGCAATGGGTCTTCCTATTTTTCTTTTCATTTAATCCAAAATAATCACATTGGTTTCTTACTAAAGAATTGCCAATGAGTAAAATCTGCTTCTCTTTCTTAGAATTTAATGATTGTTTGTTATTTTTAGTAAGTATTGAAGAACTATTATAAGTTTCTGTTTGCGAGTTGTGTGATATATTTGTGTCAACATTTGGTTTACTTGACACTAATGTAAAATTGCTATCATTCCTTTCTCTTTTATTTTCTACGATTGCAACTGCTGGTTCTAGACGAACAACCTTCTTACTTAAATCGGCATGGACTTGGGTAATATTTTTGTTAATGACTCAAGGGAGACTATCTTATTTTCTAATTCAACTACTTTGGCCTCAATATTTTTCAGAGCATAGTTGTCTACATTACAATAACAACTGTTTAACTCTAGAGCCGAGATTCTGTTTTCCATGTCGCTAATTATTCTTAACAATTCCTTCTTTTCTTTTGTATGGTTTTCCTCCATTTCACAGAAGAGACAAATGCTGACAAAAGTAATGTCATGATATGATTGCTCAAGAAAATTTATACACCACTTGACTGTATTACACTTAAAGCAGAAAGCTTTCAACTTCTCTGCACCAGGCATGCTTATTATACTGAAATAGGCAGTATTTTAGGTACTTTCAAAGATACTAGTTAGGTACATCTTGGAATAACTAGCATGCAAATGATAAGATTGAGGTCAATTTTAACCAACTCTACAAGAGAACAAAAGTACAAAAACTAGCATTTCAACACATAGGAATATATAGTTTATTTTCCATTTTCTGATATCTTCTGTAGCCAGAACAGTTAAACTGACTCTTGCCAGCTAGGTCATGCCATGCGAACTAAACCAGAGTTATCATGATCACTGAATCAGATTTGGCTCAAAAAAATTATGCTAGTACCTCTATATATATAATGAGAATGTGCCAAATTCTAAGCCAAAATTCCAATGGTTCTCCAACACTATATTGAATGCAAAGAAACACAGGTGAGCCTGGGAAAGATGCATACATGCTGCCTGTGCCCTCAAGTTAAAGAGTCAAAGAGCTTACCTTGATATTCAATCATGTTTTGCGCCACTTGCTGATAAAAAAATCATGCAATGTTAAAGCAAATTGCTCATCTTTCTTCCATTCCTTGCCACTGGGCAATTTCCCTTCCTTCCTCCCTCCCTCTGGCCTTAGTATTCCCCAAAGAAATATACTCCTTCCTCTCAACTCTTTCTCCCTAGGTTTTGCAGCCAGTCCTTCCTCACCTTGGTGAATTTGTGTAAAGTGTAAAAAAAACTTGCCTTCTCAAAGTAAAGTTGCTAACACAGTTAGTATAACGATTGGTAGCCACTTGGGCACACCTGGGGGAACGTTCATCATCCACACCAACCAAGTGACTGTATCCAATAGATCAATCTAACAGCCCTGAGAACTGTATCAATTGGGTATTTTAACCTTCACTTTTGCTGTTGCAGTACACAGGATCATTTTCAATTACTCATTGGGTCACGCTTGGTGTGGATAAAGAGTGGTCCCCACATGTAACTGATGCAGTGTAAAGGTAAGGTCTACTCATCGCTATACTAACCGGATACCATCACTAAGTACCTTGCAGTAAACTTGCTCACTCATCTTTTCCTGCACATATTAGCATTGGTATTTGTAATGTAAGCTTTCATACCATCAACACAGCAGTAATAGAAGTGATGGTGAGAAGCGTGTTAACATCTTTAGGGGGCGTATCGATGAGGAGTATCTCCTCTCCTGTGATCACTGCTTGCTTGTAAGCTAGAGTTGCCTCTCTCCGAAGAACCACGGGTTCATACCACCTGCCAGGGTTAAAGCAAATGATTTGATGAGAAGTCTGGTGCTGATATCTGTGCCCAAGTGAACATGTATCTACTTGTAACCTACATACATGTATGATATACTTGTGTACACTTTGGGGCCACAATACACCTCAAGTCATCCCAATACAACCAAATTACGCATTGTCTTTACAGTGCCTATCCAAATGATTCTCTAAAGTAAATATAATTTCACTGGAAAAAATCTTGCTTGCAAAATTTCAGTGATTCACCATTTTGTCAAAGATTCATATGAATAAAAACAAGCAAAAGAAAAGTAGGAGTGATCTTGCCTCCTGTAAACATGAATGTTGGATCAATGCCATAAACACATTGCACCTCACAGAAAAAGATCAGTGTTTTAACTTTTAAGTTTATTTAATAGACCGACAGTTTGTTTTTTTTATCCCTTTCACTTATGGAAGTGCAAAATGTGCACTCCAAGCAAGTGTCTTACTGCATTGCTTCCTGTCTTTCAACATTTGCCTAATATAATTTTAATATTATTTTGGGGGGTTCCCCTTCCGATTCTATCCATACTATGTGGTTATCTTATCAAGCCACTACGATTCTATCCATACTATGTGGATATCTCATCAAGCCACTAGCATTCAATTAATATTTAAAAGATAATTTGCAAATGAGTTCTATATAAGTAATCCCTTTAAATGCTAGAGCCTTTCTAGTAAATGAGTAGTCAAATCTGAATGCTGTGTTGGAACAGTGTATAGAGCTAGGCTGTTGCACTCCTTTTCCTGCTTAATTAGTAGGGGTTTGCAGAAGGAGCAAACCTTTACTTATAAATTCCTTCTTCCAAAAGTAACAAAACAGAAGATTACAGAATTACTGAGATCCACTTGAGGATGGTTCCAGAAAGGAAAAGATGAAGTCAACAGGCAAAAGGAAAGGGGGATACTACAGATAAAGAATTAGTCTTTAGTGACCACTTGGTTATTGTCATAATTTATAAGAACATAAGAAAAGGAGTCTACAAAAGGCTAATCAATAGATTATATGGGGCAGCTCATGTTCCTATCACCCAGTTCAGTCCCACCTAGCAGCCTCATCCATAAATCTATCCAGTCTATTCTTAAAACTCCACATTGAGGATGCTTCTATGAATGACGAGTGAACCTATACCATTCATCTACCACTCAATTTGTAAACCAATTTCTACCAATCTGTTTCCTAAACATAAACTTGTCCAGTTTAAACCAGTTGCTACATGTCCATAAGTGGGCCTATTTTATCTCTAACCTTAGTTTTGTATAATTGATAAAAACTTTTAGGATCTTCCTTTGCCCATAACATAACATAACATGTTATGTTATGTTATGGATGAAAGCAGGATGGGTGGTAGTGTGACTGAGAGCAGGAGGGAGGGTAATGTTAGGCCAAGGAGGAATAGGAGAATGACTGAGGTGCTAGTGATGGGTGACTCTCAGATTAGGTATTTAGGTATTTTCAAGCGCAGATTGGATGATTATATGGAGATGGAGGGTTAACTTCTTACTTTTTGGTGTGGGGATATGTTTCTTGACTCATTCCTGTGGATGCAGTTTCTTTTTATTGTATATTTTGGGGACTTTGATTTTGTTTTTGACAGACTCCTATGGAGGCTTTAAATTATATATTGTAGATGCATGGGCGGACATAATCCTATGGATTGTTTAAATTGTATATTGTAGATGCATGATCTGACAAAATCCTATGGATGCATTATGTGGGTGGGATTTGATGGATACGGATGACCTTTGATAGGCCCTTGTGGCTTTTGTTTTCCGTGAAATTATGTTATGTTATGTTATGTTATGCCCTATTTGCCACTTTAATTTCATAATTTCTCCTTGCTACTCTAACTAACTTTTTAACATCTCTTGCTAGTTCATTATATCTCTGCCTTAAGTGATCATCTCCATTTTTTATTTTCCTATAAATGCCCTTTTTAATGCCAATATAATGCTTAATTTTATCTGTCATCCATTTTGGGTCATTATTTTTAGTCCTAATCTCCTTATAAGGAATGTTAATCATCTGACCTGTAATTAATTGCTCAATTATTCTTTCATACTCCTCTTCAATTGTAATCTCTTCCTCCTGGCGATTATTGTCTCCACTAACTGATATCATTGAATCTATTCCTGAATTGATTTCATTGCCTGGTTTCTGTACAACTGCCTCCAGGTAAGTCCTTAGCCCATTATAATTTGCTCTTCTAAAGTCAGGAATTTTAACATTGTTCATGCTACTATCAATACCATTCCATTTCATCTTGAATCTAATTTCACAATGGTCACTATTACCCAAATTTCCTCCAATCTCAGTATCCTTAATAACTTCTTCCCTATTTGTCAGAACTAAATCCAGTATATTATTACCTCTAGTGGGTTCGTTAATAATCTGCCTCAGAAAATTATCTTGGACAACATTAAAAAATTCCTCAGCCTCCTGATCACCCACAAGAGCTTCCCAGTCTATATTTCTGTAATTAAAATCGCCCATTAACACACATGCTTACTTCTACATGCCCGTTCAATCTCCTGCCACAGAAGATTTGAAGCTTCCTTACTAAGATTTGGTGGTCTGTATAATAATCCTATGACAAGCTTGTTTTTACCTTCCTTTACATTTAGCCATAATGACTCTGTGTTATCATCTAATTTAATTGTACTGTTTACACAACACTGGAGATTATCTTTAATATAAATAATAACCCCTCCTCCTCTCTTCCTATTCCTATCTGTATGTTAAAGCCCTCAATCTCAACTTCAGGTTTAAAGTGATTTCCTGCCAAATCAAGCCATGACTCTGTTATCGCAATTATATCAAAATTCTCTTCACTCGCTAACGCTCTTAAGAGATCTATCTTATTCCTTATACTCCGACCATTTGTGTAGTATATTTTTAAGGTATTTTTATTATTTCTATCTTCATTGCATCGTGCTTTTCTATTCCTAGTTATCTGCTCATTCACTTGTGCATTAGTCCCCCTATAACGCATCAGTATGCCCTCTCCCTTAGCTATTCCTCTATCTCTGCATCCCTTCCATTTCCTACACCTGCCCTCTATTCCTGTTATTCCCTTACATCTAACAGCTTCTAGTTTCCCACCCGTAAGGACCTAATCACACTATCCAGCTCCCCCCATAGAACCTCAACACCTGCCCGACTAAGATGGAGCCCATCCATCGCATACAACCTCCTATTCCCGTAAAACCCACCCCAGACATCTACAAACACCAATCCTAACTCCTCACACAGTCCTTTCACAAATTCATTCAAACCAATTGCACGCGACAACCATTCTAACCCCACATCCAATCTCGGAAGCACACCAGAAACAACACCTTTTACCCTGCTTTTACTCATCCTTTCAACTAACCTTTTATACTACTCACGTAACTCACATGTACCCACCTTCTTTACATCATTCACTCCCACATGCGTAATCACAACTGCATCCCTCTCACACCCAGAAACCAGCCTATCATACCTCTCACAAACATCACTTACACCAGCACCCGGCAGACAAACTCTCATTCCCTTCCACTTGCTATCACTCAACTTCCTATCTAAATACCTAATCTGAGAGTCACCCATCACTAGCACCTCAGTCATTCTCCTATTCCTCCTTGGCCTAACATTACCCTCCCTCCTGCTCTCAGTCACACTACCACCCATCCTGCTTTCATCCACAATCACACCAGGCAAATCACTTTCACACTCTTCCTCTCTCAGTACATTGAATGTTAGTCAACCTAACAGGTTCTATGTCCCTCTCATTCACACACCTAACCTGTCCTAACTTATCTATCCTATCCATTTTCACCTACCATTCATCATCACTCACAACTTCCACACTGTTCCCAGTCCTAGCCCTATCTTCCACCCTCTTAGCACTAATCTCACCCTTCAATCGCACACTTGCATCTCTTCTCACCTCAAACACCAAATCATTCAACCTCTTACATTCCCCACTCAACCTCCTAACCTCCCCTTCTAGAGTCGGCAGTCGCCAGATAGCCCCTTAAATTAAAAAAAAAAAAAAAATCCCCTTCTAGAAAACACACACGGCATTCAGTTACATTCACTCTCCTTTCAACTCCACATGCATCACACACCACATACACACTACTTTCAAACGGCATGCTCTCACCATCTATACAAACAGCCATACTCTCAGAAATTTACTAAGGAAAAAGTTAACACTCACCAAAAAAAATTCTTGCTCAGGATTGCTGCCAGTTATCTTCCCCAAAAGTATTAATCACTAATGTATTTATTACACAGTGATTGATGTATTAAATAAATACAAGAAAAACTATACACCCCAATCAGTATTATATCCCAATCTTACAATGAGAATCAAGAGCTTCCTGTAAGACAACCTTCCAGAACAAAGCCAGACAGCCAACGACAAAGCCAGACAACCAACGTAATGTTGCGTAATTTATTGTAATCTACCCTATAAAAATTTGGAATTTTTGTTGAGTTTGTCGTTGTTCTACCCTTAACTATTTGCAAATTAAACCGAGCCATCTGATGATCACTGTTTCCCAATGATTCCCCTACACTCAATCCAAGTGATCATCATTTGAAAGAATTAGATCTAATATATTGGCACCCTCAACTTCTTTGACTACAGCTGCCAATTTAGTGTCTGTGGTGATCATAATAAAGCGTCAATACCTTTCTCTTGGCTTTATTCAACTAACAAAACAGTCTGAAAATAAAAGAGAAACAATATAAGTAAAAGAAGAAGATTTCTCACTCTGACAAAATGAGCAAGTCTTGTTACACCAGGATGACAAAGTCAAGCATGAAGCTCAGATAGTTTCTCATTATTGACAGTAGCTCCACAGTGAGCATGTGAGAGTGTGTCTGCAGGAATGTTATATTTACCAGGACGGTACATGATGTCATAATTGTAGCACCCCAACTCGATCCTCCTTCGTTGAATTTTACCATTCTTGATTTTTCCATATCAATTCGTACGGAACATAAAGCTGTCAGCCTGTTGGTCTGTAACTAATGTGAAATGTCATCCTGTCATGTAATGAGACCACCGCTTTACAGATTCCACAATTGCTCATGCCTCCTTTTCTAATGCAGAGTGTTTGCATTCAGTAGGTGTGAGAGAAAAAGGCAACTGGATGGCCTGCCTGATTCAGAGTAGCAGCAATGGCTGTATCAGAGGCATCAGTCTCAACTACCAAAGGAATAGTTTTATCAATCAAGTGCACAACAGCCTTCCCAATCTCTTCTTTGAGATCATCAATGGCTTTCAGGGCCTCTGAAATCATAGGAAAAGTGGCGGTGGCAACAAGAGGTCTGATCTTGTCAGAGAATCGGGAAAGCCACTGCAAATAATAGGAAAATATGCAAATAACACGTGTAAGGAAGTACGGTCTTTAGGGATCGGTTATTCCTTTAATGGACATAAATGTTCAGAATCTGGTTTGAGAGAGCTGTGGGTTATTGTGTAACCAAGAAAATCTAATGATTTTTTTTTTATCAGCGGCTCAGCCGAGAAAATGGATTTGGTAAATATGTAGATTAGCGGCCTGGCCGAAAAAAAATTTGTGTGTAAATATTATCGTTCACTTGTGTCGGAATATTCATTCACATTTGAGTCCTTTTTGAATTATTATTCTATAAACAATTAGGATTATATACTGGGGGGCTGTGCCCCCCAGATCCCCCCAATTTAATGAAACTCAGGATCATCGTACTGTAGTCCCCCCAATGTGTTTACCCCCAGACGAGCAGTCAACTTAAATGTACTCCAACAATGTGAAACATTTCGGAACACGGACGAAATAGTACGTCCCATCATTCGCGCCGATAATCTACATATTTACCATGGATTTTTGTGTGTTTACCTTTGGTTTACCGCTGCTGGAATATAGCTGGCGGCTGTTTACTTACTTTATTTCGGGGGGTATAGTTCAGAAATAGCGATGAGGAAAGCGTGGAATCTTTCTTTAATTCCCATTTTGGTCAATGGGAAGTGCTTGAAGAAGATAGCAGTTGCAAGATAGGCGTCTAACTGTTCATTTTTGGAATGCTTGACGGTCTGATATTTATAGCCCTCCAATTCCAAACCGGCGTAAGCAGCCCAACCATCAGAAATGATGAGTGTTCCAGGCACAATCCACTCTTTAATCACTGAGATAAGTGTTTCTTTGGTGCGATCTTGAACCGTGACCATAAAAATGTTTTTGGTCCCCCGTTCAAAGCCCCCCAAAACCCACACTCCCTCAACCACTCTCCCTGTGTTGTATTTCCTTTTGCCAAACTTTGCTTCATTCACTTCGACCACTTTCCCTTCGCCGCCAATCTTCTGCCCATTTTGTTCACAATAGTGAATAGCGACCTCTCTGCACAAACTAAACCAATCAATCAAAGTTTTCAGGGTAACTTTGACTTCATGGGACAGAACTTCTAGTGTCAATTGATTAAGAACATAAGAACATAAGAAAAGAAGGAGACTGCAAAAGACCATTCATGGCCTACACTTGGCAGCTCCTGTTCCAGTCAACACACAAAAGATTGACTAGAAACCAGTAAATAATTTGCAGAATAGTTTCTACAGAGATCCGGGCGTTTGAGAAAAACGTGCCATTCAATGCTGTTTTTTTAAAATAATGGCGCTCCCTTGAGTCACGTTTTGTTTTAGAGCATCTAAATTCAAAATGAGGGGTCACATCTAATGCCCGCCCACAAATCTCGCAATCGCTTTTAATTTTAACTAAGTTATGAACGTCCAAAAAGGTGAAAAATTTATTGCGATCCGAAAATAGAGTTAATAATTCGGAAATAGAGGACGGACAGACTTCACAAACCGATACCATTTTTAAACTGTGTAAAAGGCATATGTACTACACCCAAACGGCTAAAGAAAACGTAGTTCCTTTAAACGATCTAGCTAATTAGATTTAAATGTATAAAAAAGGTAATAAAAATAGTAAAAATATATTGACAAATAAAAATGACTCCAAATGAGGATAATAATAAGATATTAAGTGAAAAACAAAATAAAAATTCAAATCAGTCATTTCTGACGTCTGACCCCACCCCCACCCCCATTATAATTCGCAAAACGATTAAAGGCGCTGACAGGATTTGGTTAAATCATTCACATCTGTAAACGTTAGGACATTATTCTATAAATAATTAGGATTATAAACTGGGGGCTGTGCCCCCCAGACCCCCCAATTTATTGAAACTCAGGATCATCGTAGTGTGGTCCTGTCATTGTGTTTACCCCCGCACGAGCCGTCCCCTTAAATGTACTCCAAAAATTGAAACATTTTGGAACACGGACGAAATAGTACGTCCCATCGTTCGAGCCGCTAATATAAATATTTACCTTTTTAAAAAAATTACAGACTTAGGCTCGTTGAAGGTAAGGTTGTTGAAACTTTCGAAATAATTAGAGGTTTTGAGAACATTGATAGCTCCAAGTTGTTCTAAAGAAATGAAAATGATTTAAGAGAGAATAACTACAAGATATATAAGAAACAAACGATAACAACATTAAGAAAAAGTTTTTTTCTTAAAGAGTGGTCGACCCTTGGAATGCCCTAGCTAATTGTGTAGTAAATTCGACCACAGTAAATGAACTTAAGAAAAATTATGATAATTATATGAGCAATCTAATGTAATATGTAGGCTACAAAAGATATGCTTGAGAGGCGAGGCTTTATACTTTATTCAACTAACAAAACATCAATACAGTCTAAAAATAAAAGAGAAAGAATATAAGTAAACATACCCATTCTAATCAGGTTAAGTAAAGAAAGTAATTTAGTGTAACCCATTAGACAATTATACATAAGGTTACATGAAGCTTAGGTCACCACATATACAATAGGATTGTGATAGAACGGTTTGAGGCCGCTTAATTTCAACCGTTATCACATGTTGTTCAGAAACACGATGCTACACACGTGCATCTTCACCTTGAAGCCGGGCGCGATTATCGCGCCACCTAAGTCAATATTTAACCAAGGAGGTATATTCCTCCTCCGTTCGCCCCATGCGCCGATCGCGCCAGATTAAGTTAGGCTTATGGGCAGATAAGGTATTGTTCTCAGGCGCGGCTGTGCATTCCCTCGAAGCCACCACTCCATTGTCCCCTACGCCAAGGGGATGTCTCGACTATTTATACGGAAACTTTACCACTAAGAGAGGATTCGAGATCCAGATATTCTTCGCGAGACATCACTACGATCCAGTCTCACCTTGTGCACCAAGGGCCCTCTACCTCGAGATCCACCATCATTGTCCAGAAGAGGACCATATTCCTTGAGCGCTAAGGTTCGAGCCTTAAAACATCAACATAACATAACATAATTACACGGATGACAAAAGCCACAAGGGCCTATCAAAGGTCATCCGCCTCCGTCAAAACCCACCCACAAAAAGCACCATCACCAGGGAAAGACAAAATCAAAGTATCCCCCACAATATAATATAACAGATGACAAAAGCCACAAGGGCTCATCATAGGTCATCCGAGTCAAACGGCCTCTTTTTTAAGGCACCCAAACTCCCAGGAAAACTACATCCAGCGGATTGCATCCAGAAACAAGGGTATCACCAATCAAGGCTTGTCAAGAACTAAATCATGCAGCTATAGATATATACAAACAATATTAATATATACAAAACTTAGGAACCATCACAACCTTCCCTTCCCATAAACTCATCCAACCTACTCTTAAATACATTTAGATTTGGACTACCTACTACCCTCTGCGGCAATTTGTTCCAGAAGTCTACCACTCTATTGGTGAAAAAATATTTTCTTAAATCCAACCTACACCCTTGCTTTTTAATTTTCAAGTGGTGACCTCTAGTCCGATTTCCATCATCTAACTCAAAAAACTTGCTAACATCCAATTTATCTATCCCGGAAAATTTTTTAAAGAGCTCAATCATATCCCCTCTCACACACCTCCTTTCGAACGCGAACATATTTAATACCCTCAGTCTATCTATATATTCAAGGTGCCTCAAGGAAGGAATAATCTTTGTTGCCCTCCGTTGCACTGACTCGACAAGGTTAATATCGTGTCTAAAATGTGGGGACCATGCATGTATACAGTACTCTAGATGTGGTCTAACATAAGAGTTATAGAGTTTAAGAATAACCTCCTTACTTTTGTAACTGACATTTCTCTTAATAAAACCCAGCACTCTATTTGCCCCATTTCTTGCTTCAATACACTGCTTAGAAAACATTAATGACCTTTCTATTAGTACTCCTAGATCTTTCTCATCCTCTACTGAGCTCAGCCAATGCCCATCCATTTCATAGTTGAATTCTCTATTATCTTTTCCCATGTTAATAACTTTGCACTTATCAAGGTTGAAAGTCATTTGCCACTTATGTACCCAGGATAACAATTTATTTAAATCCTCCTGCACTTTAAAATTATCATCAATATCTTTTACTACAGCTGCTAATTTGGCATCATCCGCAAAAATTGACACTTTATTATTAACTGCTTCCCCAAGATCTTTTATATAGATGACAAATAATAATGGACCTAGTACTGATCCCTGAGGAACCCCACTGATAACATCCCTCCACTCTGACTTTAAACCATTCAGCACTACTCTGTGCTTCCTGTCTTTCAGCCACTTAGCTATCCAATTTGAAACACCCCCACATATCCCAATCATTTTTAATTTATGAACTAGTCTCCTATGTGGTACCTTATCAAATGCTTTACTAAAATCTAAGTAAATTATATCTACATTCTCTCCCTTATCTACTTGATCTGTTACAAACTCCAGAAAGTCTAGTAAGTTAGTCAAACATGATCTACCTGATCTAAACCCATGCTGAGCATCGCTGATTAACCCCTCCCTCTTTAGATGTTGGCAAATCCCTTTTTTAACTATTTTCTCAAGAATTTTACAGACTACATGAGTTAAGCTAACCTGTCTAAAGTTATACATAAGACTATTTAGTTCGTCATTTGTAAATACTGATGCAAAATGACCATTTAGTACCTCAACTATTTCCTCATCAGTTTCTCTCACAACCCCTTAATATTTCATAGGTCCTATTTTAACTCTGCCAGACTTGTTATTAATTTTATAGTAACCAAAGAACTTTCTAGGATCTTTGTTGCTATCCTGAGCTAATATAATTTCTGACACCCTTTTGTTTTTCTTTATAATCTTATTTAACTCATTCCTAGCCATTCTAAAATCACTTAAGTTTTGAATATTATTTTGTACCTGTAATTTTTTATATGCCCTTTTCTTCTCTGAAATTTTTCTAGCTATCTCCTGATTCCACCATAATGGTTTCCTACTTTTGTTCCTAATGGCCTTCATTGGGATACATTGTTCTTGGACTACATTTATTATATGCTTGAAAGTATCCCACATCCCATAAGCATTTTTACCTCTGAATTCTACATCCCAGTCTACCAAATTTAGCAAGCTTCGAAGTTTTAAATAATCTTCCTTATGAAAATTTGGAACTTTTTCTGCATTCTCGGTTATTTTACCCTTCTCAATTCCCAAGTTAAAACGAACTATCTGATGGTCACTATTTCCCAATGCTTCCCCAACAGTCAATTCATGAACTAAATGATCACTATAAGAAAGTACTAAATCTAATATATTGTCCCCCCTCGTTGGCTCATTAACAAATTGATTCAAAAAATTATCCTCAAAGCATTCTATGAACCTGCCACTTGTTCTATCCCTACCTATCATATTTTCCCAGTCCACAGAGTTTCAGTTGAAGTCCCCAATAATAACTGCATCTGTTTCACATCCCTTACTTATTTCCTTTATCATTAGTTCATCCATATCATCAGTCTGCCCAGGTGGCCTGTATAAAGCTCCCAAATGCACCATTCTATTTTTACTGAACCTAATATCTATCCAAAGTGACTCAACTCCATCCTGCTTTATTGAAGTATTTAAACTTGAAACAATGTTGTTTTTTTATATAGATAATTATTCCTCCACCAATCCTACCTGTATTTTGACTAATGTACATATTATAGCTCTGTAAATCAAATTTACTTATAGTGTCACTAAATTCTATTTCATTAATCCATGATTCAGTAACGCATAATATATCTATATCCTCATTGCTAATATAACTAAATAGCTCATCCTTCTTGTTTCTAAGACTACGAGCATTTGTATAGAAACAATTTAACCCCCCTATCCCTGAAGCATCTCTTGAAACCTGAATGACCTTACCTCTATCGCCTTGGAACCTATTTCTGTTATCTGCCAAGTCCATTCTACTTTCAGTAGAATGGCAAGTCCACAAGTCCACAAGGCTTCCCCTGTTGTTCAGAAAGAGAACAACGTTAGAACAGCCTTTCTTCTTTGAGCTCGTTGACAAGAAACGGTTCTCACCCTTCCCCCATGTTGTTCAGAAAGAGAACAACATTAGAACAGTCATTGTTATTTGAGCCCGTTGACAAGAAACGGTTCTCACCCTTCCCCCCTGTTGTTCAGAAAGAGAACAACATTAGAACAGTCATTGTTATTTGAGCCCGTTGACAAGAAACTGTTCTCACCCTTCCCCCTGTTGTTCAGAAAGAGAGCAACATTAGAACAGTCATTGTTCTTTGAGCCCGTAGACAATAGACGGTTCTCCCCCCCCCCCCCTGTTGTTCAGAAGAGAACAACGTAGAACAGCCATTGTTCTTCAAACCCGTTCGCCAAGAAACGATTCTCATTCCCAAGACGCCACGTCAGGATCATTTAATTCTCCCCACCCCCCCCTTCGGCTGGAACTCGCCAGCGGACCGAAGATTCCTTCACGTCGCCTTCCTCTGCACAATACGTGTAATTACGTAAGCTGAACGTTACCTTTGAGTATTTAACCCTTTTGCCAACCCTATCCTGTCCTTTAAATGGTTGAGCGAACCATTCTATCCCTTTGATTTTTATTTGTTTTACCTTTTTAAATCTCTTCCAAATCTTGATCCTGGGATTAGCTAGATTTCCCACGACCCTTTCCATTCTCTGTTTATGTCAATATTTTCCGTTTTGTGTGTTGTTGATAGTTTTTATTAATAAAACTCTATTTTATTAATGATAGCTATATTATTATCCTTGATCTCAGTTCCACTTCTTAAGCATATTAAAGATAAATAATATCGGTCAACCCAGACACCACGCAATCTAAATATAAATGAATAGTTCCCTCAACGAATAGTCATATATGATATATCGTCGAGAGTCTAGTCTTCGACAAGGATAATATAAAAATATTATCTTCAATAAGTCTCCCTCTAGGACAGGACACATTATCAAGTTAGCAGCAAGCCAACGAACATTCGAACATTTACAAGCAAAATTGAGAAACTGCAACAGTGCAACTACTGGGAATGGCTGCAACAGTTGGTACTGTATTCTTTCCAGCGACGACGCGAAAGATACATAATATATGTTTGTAAGATTCTGGAGCATCTGGTACCGAATGTGGGTCTGCAGGTGAATCACCATCCAAGAAGAGGTCGTCTGTGCTATGTTCGGAGGACTGAGGGGGCGTGACAAAGGATGAATACCATAGTGCATCATAGCTTCACCTACACAGGGGCACGCCTCTTCAACTCTGTCCCATAAAGACTGTGGAATCTGTCAGGCCTTTCAACAGAGAGCTTTAAGAACCAATTAGACAAGTGGCTACCCACTGTTGATGACTAGCCACCACTACCGAGGTACACCAGCTCCAACACCAACTCTCTCGAGTCACTGGGCCAGTACGTCAGTGGGGAGGAGCTGCCTGCGGACAGCGGACGTCCACGTTATGTGAATCAATCTAGATAGGATCGGACAAAGGTAGACAAAGGTAGGTCTCATTTTAGTGAATCCTTGTGATATTCAATTTTGCCGCGCCAGCGCAGGTGCTGATCTTTCAGCCTTTCAGGTTAAGTAAATTGAGGGGTCTTAGTGTTTCTACCAACGATATATATTGATAACTGGAGAAATAGTTTTAAGACTTAAAATTGTATATTTTAAAACCTCTAAGCTTGGCAGACATAATTTATTTGTTAATTTCAAAAAGTTGAAATAAAATAATGATCGGAAGAACATTCTGGAAAGGTTCTTGGTTTGGCTGCGAGTGCGGGGACACTGATTCGCTGTGGGAGTGCCATTAGCGTTGAACGAGTCACTGGCACGAGAGAAGGTTCAACGCTAATGGTACTCCCACGCGAATCAGTGTACCAGCACTCGCATCCAAACCAATGGCACTGTCGTCACACGCTCCGGTCGCGTCGTCAGAAAGCCTTGGTGTTTCTCTGACGGCGAGCCTTAAATAAAAAGGGTGGGTAATTTTCTTAGTGGGGAGTGTTATAGCAATGCCAGAGGACATTGTTATATCAGTCAGTTTATGGATGGTTTCTATTCGTAAGGCAGGGTTAACAATTTATAGGAGTGTCGGACGAAGCCGTTCGATGCCTCCCCGTTGAGTTTGCTCTGACTCTCAAAGATTTTACGGGAATTCGATTATAGGCTGGGTTAAAAGATAACTTGGTTTTCATTAGGTTAAAGGAAAGACTCGGAAGAAAAATGGGTTTGTAGGCTTTATTATTGGCTTAGGTCTACCAAAATTGGGGCCAAGCGAGATAGTCGAGCCTTACGCGGTTTTGTTGTGAGTTTCCTTCTACGTTAGGTAATTGGGGCTAAGGACGGCTGGATTTGAGGACGAGGAACAGACTCATGACGCCAATAAGATTAATGTGAATCCGGAATAAAGAGGGATGAATGTATCCTACTAATAATAGTGAGGTTCTTGTCCTTTCTCCTGTTTTTACTTTTCTCCTTGGCAATTCTCTGCCTATCTTATTTATACGAAGCACCATTAAGGGGAGGGTGACTTAGCTATCCTTAATCCGAACACGAGGCGAAGCCTCACAAGTTAATGTATGTTCATTTGTTCCTTTAATGAGACTGCTACGTTGAGTCAGAGGGTGTGTGTGTGCTTCAATGTAGACACATTTTGCCGCATCCAGGCTAGCAAAGACAGTAACGTTGATTTTGTCGTTTCGCAGGTTCACGTCGACTTTAGCTGGTCAAACCTGACTCCTTCTGGCTGCCTCGTTATCTTGAATCGAGACTGTTATATGTTCACCTTCCTCATTTATATTTATTCATATGTATTCATGTTACTAACATTTTGTTTTGTTTCTTTTCTAGATGTATTATGAATATAGTTGATTAAACCCTATAAAAAGGGGGCAGTTTGAATATACCTTCTCAGTTCTATCATTACATTAAAAGCTTGTAAGGTAGCTATGCTCATCACTACTTATAACTATTATTCCAATTTAATCAACTATTATGGATAAAGTCATACGACTTGAGAAGTTTGATATACCTACTTCGGATCCACATGCTGGCAAATTATAGAAGCTTTGGTATAGAAATGTCTGCTACTTCCTTTCTACAATATCTCATCACTCTTCAGACAGGTTAGAAGTACTCTACTTGCATATTGGTCCTCATGTCTTGGATGTAATACAGGGCTGTGCTGATTATTCGAAGGCTATCGAATTGTTGCAAGCTGCCTATATTAAGACTCCCAGTGAAATTCATGCCAGATATTTGCTTTCTACTCGAATTCAACTTACAGAATAATCGATTGATCAGTACCTTCAAGCTCTCAATTTTCTTGCTGTGGATTGCAACTTTCAGGATGTTACTGTTGCGGTTATAGCAATGCCCTCTGGCATTTCTATACGGTCTACCGTAATAGGAGTATCAGGGATTCCTTCATACGAGGGTTAAAATCTTTGAACATTCGAGCACTACTCCTTGAGAAACAAAAGTTTACATTAACCGATGTTACTCAACAAGCTCGAGCATTAGAGCAAGCATTGCTGAGATCTGAATCATACTTAGTTACACCAGGTCATGTAACTGCTAGTGTGGTGGCTGTTCCTGGTACACCTATAACCTCTAGCAATTAAGAAGAATGTGAAGAAGTTAGCCTTCCACTTACAGCAGCACATGCTACAATTGTGGTAGTCGTCGCCATCCTAAGGATGTCCGAACACTTTGTCTAGCTCGCGATGTAATTTGTCGTATATGTGGGAAGCTTGGTCATTTTGCAAAAGTTTGTAAGTCAAAATCCAAACCTCCCGTTTCACTATCTTCTGCTACGCTTGGTTTCACCTGCGCTACCAGCGGCTTACTGTCGCCTACTCTTTCTGTTCAATTGAACATAGATCCTCAGTTACTTCAAGGTCTGATTGACAGTGGAAGTTCAGAGAATTTTATAAATGAGACTGTAGTACAAGCTATGCATCTACCACTTTATGAACGATCGTCTGTTGTTTTGATGACATCTTTTTCTTTCTCAGTAAATCTTAAAGGTTACTGTATTGTTAACGTTTCGATGAATGGTCACACTTGTGAGAATATTGAAGCTACTGTACTTCCAAACGTTTGTACTGATATCATTCTTGGCTTACCATTTTTAAGAGTGCATAAAAGGGTTAGCTTAATTTCTAGGGGTACAGAAACATCCTTAACCGTGTGTGGGCTGACTAAACTAAAGATTCCCCCAGTTAAACTGTTTAGGAACTTATCATCAGATTGCACTCCCATTGCTACCAAGTCTCGTCATTACAGCTCCGAAGATGCTGGTTTCATTGAAAATAAGGTTAAGCGTCTACTTCGTGATCGGATTATTGAACATAGTAATTCTCCTTGGAGTGCACAAGTGGTAGTAACACCAAACGCTAATAGGAAAAAAACGAATGGTAGTAGACTTTTCTAGAACAATTAATAAATACACCCCTTTGGACGCTTACCCGCTACCCATGATTGAAGATATAGTAGAAACTATTGCTAATAATCACTATTTCATCGTTATTGATCTATCCAATGCATATCATCATAGAAATATGCTCAGAGGACCGACCTTACACTGCTTTTCGGGCCGATAAGAGTCTTTAGCAATTCAGGCGCATATCTCTATGGGTGTTACGAATGGGGTTTCCGCCTTTCAACGCTTTATGAATCAGTTTATAACCGATAACAAACTACGAAACACTTATGCCTATCTCGACGACATAACAGTCTGCGGAAAAAACAAAAGATGAACATGATAGCAATCTAAAGTGTTTCATGGCAGCTGCTTCTAAATACAATCTCTCCCTGAATTCCGAGAAATCTAAGTTTTCTCTAACCTGCATTAATATTCTCCGTTACCACAATTTCTGATGGCAATTTGAAACCCTTAATGCTGAACGAATGAGACCTTTGTTAGAATTACCCATACCTTCTAGTGAAAAATCCTTATAGTGTTGTTTGGGGTCATTTGCATGCTACGCTAAATGAGTTCGCAACTATTCAGAGAAAGTACAGACTTTTGTAAATTGCTGCAGATTTCGTTTATCTCCTCAGGCTATTCAAGCATTTTAAACTTTAAAGAATGACATTGCCAAATCTTCAGTAAAAGTTATTGATGAAGATGCCCCGTTTTCCATAGAAACGGATACATCAGATAATATAAACGGTGCCATTTTATCACAGTGCGGACGACCAGTAACTTTCTTTTCACGTTCATGGAACCGATCAGAAAATAACCACTACATAGTTGAAAAAGAAGCGTATTCGGTGGTAGAGAGCATACCTAAATGGAAACCTTTTTTGGCTGGTAGACATTTTGACGTAACAACTGATCAAAGAGCTGTGTCATTCATGTTTGATACCAATGTAAAAGGTAAAATAAAGAATGATAAGATAATGCGCTGGTGTATGGAATTACTTCCATTTTCCTTCCATATTCATTATCACCCGGGTCACGAAAATGTTGTTGCTGATACACTATCACGGTTGTATTGTAACGCCAGTTCGAATATTACAAGTTTAAAATCGCTTCATGGGAGTCTCATTCATCTTGGAGTCCAGTGAATGCTACATTATGCTAGTGTTAAAATCCTTCCTTACTCCATCGATGAAATCGCCGTATTACGGCTGATTGTCAGACATGTGCTAAAATTAAACCGCGTTTCTTTAAACCAGAAAATAATTCTTTGATACGAGCGCCTGCGCCTTTCCAACGTCTTTCAATTGATTTTAAGGAGTTGCTTCCAGCTTCCTCGTACTCGTCACGTTATATCCTTATGATGAGTTTAGCCGATGTCCATTTGCATTTCCATACCGAGATATGTCATCTAAAGTAGTTATTAACTGTCTTACAAATCTTTTTTCGTTATTTGGTCTACCTGCATATATCCATTCAGACTACAGCCTGACATTCACTTCCAAAGAAGTGAAGGAATTTTTATTACTTCTTGGTGTACAGCAGCCACACCTCTCCATACAACCCCTGTGGAAATAGCCAATGAGAGCGTTATAATGACATTATTTGCAGTACTGGGAAGTTGGCTATTGAATCTCGAGGTTTGCCATTAAGTGCATGGCAGGTTGTGTTACCCGATGCCTTACATGCCATACGTTCACTACTTTGTACCTCTACAAATCCCACGCCGCATGAACGACTTTTTGCTCATGAGAAACGTTCAGTTAGTAGTTCGGCCCTACCTTCTTGGCTAATTGAACCTGGAGAAGTCCTCCTCAAACGATTTGGTAATCGCAGTAAATACGAACCAGATGTGGACGTCATTGATTTCATTGAAACTACTCTACACATGCTCGTGTGAAATTCCATGGTGGGAGAGAGAACACCGTGGCTCTGCATAATTTAGCTCCATGTCCTAGGAATATTCCTCCTAATGATTCCGAATCACGAAGTCCAGGTGTCCTTTCCGATCCAGCTTCCCATTCCAGTTTCCCATCTACAACTACTAACCTTCCTCAGGCCAACGAGAAGATATTGGGAAATGAGCAAGAAAAAAATTATCCAGATACAAGAAGTTCATGTTCATGATGCTGCTAACAGTGTGAATGGTCACGACAATCTGACAATACAGTTGCCTGGTCCTAGAAGATATTTACGTGCTCATAAATCTTTACGTCGATTAGATTTACCATCTTTTCAATTTCTACTTTAACTTTCTCTATATAGTGTATTGTATATTTTATAGTTTTGAAAAGGAATGAATTCTATTTGGTGAAAGTGACTGTTATATGCTCCCCCTTCCTCATTTATATTTATTCATATGTATTCATGTCACTAATATTTTGTTTTGTTTCTTTTCTGGGTGTAAAATAAATATAGTTGATTAAACCCTATAAAAAGGGGCAGTTTGAATATACCTTCTCAGCTCTATCATTACATTAAAAGTTATAAAGCAGCTATGCTCATCACTACTTATAACTATTATTACAGAGACCTTTTGGCTCCCGTGTGTATGTTTGTGTGTTCGCGTGGGAAACTCAAACTATTCGCTTGCATTCTTACACTATTGTTTTTCTTAATACATGTATAATTGTATATTAACATTATTGTCGTAGAATGACCCTTGGTTTTGATCACTATACTCTTTGACACCCTTTTAGTAGTGGTATGCTTTAAGGGGCGTGAGTTACTTCTATGATGAAGTAGGCTTTGTTCTAAGAGTGCTAATTCAGTAGTTTTATTCTTAGGATAAGAGGAAACACCAGAATCTACCAAAATAAACATGTATTTTAAATGAAACACTTAACTATTACAAACCAACAGTTAACACATTTTTATCTTTGGCATCAAAGATCTTTCAATGACAAAAAATAAACAAATAGGCTTCCCGTAAACATACCAATTGCCGATTATTATTTTTTTCGCGACTCTATTTGATTAGCGTTAAACATTAAATTAACGTACTCTCGTCTACAAACACATATGACCTAGGTTCAAGAACAATGGTTTCTACTCTCATTTAAAACGTGGGACGTACTAAACTTCTACTATCGCAATAGGAATATAAATGTTATTTTTAACTTACAGGTAGGTATTAGGGATTGCCGGATGTCGCTGGAGGACTTATCTCTCGCTTTGAAGTGTTGTGGCCGCTGGTTGAATTTTCGTCGATGAGGGATTGCTTGTCGCCTGTGACGGGGGCTGATTCTTCAACGTTATTAAAGAACGGGAGCTCGTTGTGGCTGGGTTCTTCTCCTCTCACTCTTACGGAGCTTGAGATGTGAGAGTCGCTCGAGTGTGAGCGGCTTTGCTTGTATTCAGTCGGACTTCTTTGCAGACTGAAAAGGCTTCTTCGGTATGGCACCGATATAAAGCTTGACTATTTAGGTTAATACTGCCCTGAAAGGGGGGATCGATTTTCTCAATCTGATCCTATCGTTTCTCACGGAAATAGTCTTGTATGGCTGAAGGATCGATCTTCACGAACTAATCTTTATTCTGTCGAATCGATTTCTAATAATCTTCTTGTCTGGCCGATGGATCGATCTTCACGAACTAATCCTCCTCTGGCGTATCGATTTCTGATAATCCTCATTCTCTTTCTTTGCGGGGCTTATTTATAGGCGGATTGCCGCCCCATCTAAAGGGGGAAGTGACCAGACCACAGAGGCAAAGGGGGGGGGGGGAATGGTGAGTTAGCATCTGGGGAGAGCGAGAATTCCTGAGGTGGCACTGGGATGCCCAAGTCAGCTCGCAAATAAGAGGCTCGCAACCGCACCGCTACTTGGCGTGCCTTCTGACTCGCACCGCTTTTTTTTTCCATAACCACGGGTTTATGGGTCTCGTAGGTAATTGGATCGTTAGAGCGTCGTTTAAGGACCTATGGTGGTCGCCTTAAAACAGATGTTAGCTCCAACTGCCCACAGCGGCGGGGAGATCTCACATGGTAAGCAGTTTCGCCGGCTACCTTTCCCACGCTTCTCCTCATGAGGAGGGGGGGGGGGCTTTAATGTACCTATACTCCTCCAGGATGCTTAATGTAGCCATTTCTCTACATTTCCCTTCCTCCTTAAGAAATTAACGGGAGGGGGGGGGGGTCCAATCCGACGCTTACAATAATATACATGGGTAACTTACGGAACATTATATTATACACTAAATTCTAGTTCACTCGGGAATGCCTCGATAGCATTTCACCTGACCTTACATTAAGTCCTATATTACTGTGACAACTTAGGATCTTCTTCCCTACCACTAGGGGGTTACTCGCCCCTACTTACTTACAATTCTACTGATTTACACTTAACTTTGCTATAATACAATAGTTGGGCTGCTCCTTAATCGTCGACAGGGTTCCGACTTAACGAGTCGGCCATACAATTGTTGGACCCTTTTATATAGTGAAGGGAGTACTGGTACTCCATCAAGAGTAAACTCCATCTCAGGAGTCTTCCATTCTTACTCTTATTTTTACCTAAGTATGACAACGGTTTATGGTCGCATTCCAACTTAAACTCGCGCCCTATTAGATAATATTTGAATTTACCTATGGACCATATTATGGCCAAAGCTTCGATTTCGATAGTAGCGTAGGCTTTTTCTCTACTCAACAGTTTCCTACTGACATAAGCTATGGGATAGGCTGTTTCGTCATCTTCGTATTAAAGCAATACTCCGCCTAACCCGTCTTGACTAGCGTCCGTGCGAAGGCCGAAGATCTTGTTGGGATTTGGTAAGCGAAGAATGGGCGCAGTTACGAGAATCCTTTTAGAACCTCCAACTGAGTTATTGCATGTGGGTTCCACGTGACAGGGTCTGACGCTGTCTTTTTTAACAAATCATTCAGTGGGGCCGCAATGGAAGCGAAGTGTGGTACAAACGCCTATAGAACGAGGCCGCTCCCATAAACGATCGGAGTTGTTTCTTTGTTTTCGGCCGGGGCATCTTGACAATGGCGTTCACTTTTTCTTGCTGGGTAGTCAAGTGTTTTTTGTCCTATTTTGAATCCCAGGTAGTCAATGGATTCGTTTGCAAAATAACACTTGGTCGGCCCGGCGGTTAGACCTTGCTCCTTCAATTTCTCCAGCAATGAGCGTAAGGCGTGTAAGTGTGACTCCCATGTACGGGTAGCTACGTACACGTTGTCGAATAAAACGACACGTCACTTAGGCCAGCGATAATTCGCCTCATCATCCTATTATAATTGCTACCGGCTGTAAGTAGTGCGATGGGTAGCCTGGTAAACTGTAACAGACATCTCTCGGTCGCAAAAGCCGTCAGTTTTTTGGACTCCTTAGCGAAAGGTATTTGATAGTACGCTTTACACAAATCCAATTCGGTGATGAATTTAGCGTCTTCAAATAAATGGAGATTTTGATCTATTAGTGGGATGGGCTCGGCGTCGAAAACGGTCACTGAATTCAATTTTCGGAAGTCCACGCACATCCGAAATGATTGATCAGGTTTCTTAACCATTACTATGGGGTAGCAATAATCGGACTCCGATGGCTCTAAAATTCCCAATTTTAGTAAATTCCGGACTTCCTTATTGAAGGCTTCTCGTAGGTGGATCGGTAAAGGATATGGTTTGCTTCGAACCACTGAATTAGTTTTTAGTTTTCAGAAATGACTTCTGGGAATTCCATGAGCAAGTTCAACATTTCCGCCTTTTGTTGAATCTCTAAGTGGGGATTTATCTTTAAATCAACCCGAGGGTCTTCCGGGGTAGGTGAGAGCGAGGGAAGTTCGTATTCCTCGTCTTGTTCCACACACACGGTGTGTATGACTTGCAGGGGCGTACCCGGGTAAACGGCATCCATCGGTTCTTCTTCGTCTAGAAGGGTAATATTTTTTATGCACGCGCGGCGGTGATATTTTTTTAGCATGTTTATGTGATAGGTTCTTCGCCCTGTTGGGGCATCTATCAAGTAATCGACTGGACCCCGTGCCTCGATTACTTCAAACGGTCCCTTCCACTGGGCCTATAACTTATTATTTTCGGTCGGGAGTAATAATAAGACTTCATCTCCTGCCTTTAATTTTCGAGCCTTTGCTTTCATATCGAAGTAGTCCCGGTATTTGGCTAAATTTTTCTCGGCGTTCTCTCGAGCTAAGCCAGAGCAGTATTCTAGGCGCTCGCGCATATCCATCACGTAGGCGTAAGACGATTTGATTTCTTGGTCGAGCTTCGCGTTGGAAAATAATTTCTTAAGAATACTCATAGGACCTCGCACATATCTCCCGCATAATAGCTCAAAGGGCGAGAATCCCAACGTCCGATGAGGTATTTCTCAGCAGGCGAAAATGGCTGCAGGCAGGTATCTGTGCCACTGTGTAGGGTTGTTTTGACACCACTTCTTCAATATATTTTTGAGAGTCCCGTTTAATTTCTCGCAGATTCCGTTACCGGATGGATGAAATGGACTCGTAAAAATTGGCTTGACGAACAGTAGTTTATTAAAATACTCCATCAATTCTGTGGTGAATTAGCGCCCTCTATCCGAAAGAATTTCTTTAGGCAGGCCTACTCGTGCAAATATTGAAATTAATGCTTCCGCGCAGGAAATAGTGTCAATCTTCCGTAGTGCCACGGCATCTGGGAACCGGGTGGCACAATCCACTAGGGTGAGGATGTAGGAGTGTCCTCCACTTGAAGGGGGGTGAATTGGTCCCACCAAATCAATAGCTACTCGAAAAAATGGTTCGGTTATAACGGGCACCTTTTGTAAGGGTGCGGGAGGTACCCGTCCTCTGGAGGGATCCTTCTGACACACGTCGCATGATCGGGAATAGGCCACAATTTCCCTGGCGGCCTGGAGCCAATAAAAGTGTCGGAATATCTGCTGCGCCGTTTTGTTGTGCCCAAAGTGTCCGGCTAATATTCCATAATGTGCGTTATTCAAAATTCTTTGCGTGTATTCTTGAGGTACACACAGTGCTCTCTTGTTCTCCTTATCCTCCTCGCTGATAGTACGGTAGAGAAGTGAGTCTTCTACGATATACTGGATAGGCTTCTTTCCTTTCACTTGGAGAGTTTCACCTTTAATAGCTTTCTCCCATAGAGGTTTAAGAGTGGGGCATTCCTTCTGAGCCCTGGCGAAGGAAGTCAATTTGAACCCATTGTCTTCGAGGGTAATCCTCGGGGTCAACTTAGCAGGTTGCTCTTTCCTCTGGGCTTCTTGTGCCCGGGTGACTACTTGTTGAGCCACTTCTTGCTGGGAAATTAGGGGGTTTTGTCCCATTAGTACTGCGCAGAACTTAATCGGGGCTACTACCACGTCCGTCCAACCGGTGAAATATCTGCATTGTATATGACGTCTCACGACGGGGAATCGATTGTCGCGTCCTAAAAAGTCGTGGACGATTGCGAATTTCTTATGGTTAGGGTTTACTGGGGGCAGCAACTTGTCGGATACCACTATGCACGTACATCCGGTGTCTCTGACTAAAGTGGATACTCGGCACCCATTAACAGTGCCCTCTTCCAATTGTAGGCCGCCTGGCGAACTTTTGTTGAATAGAAAGTTTACCTGTTGCTAGGGCCCTTCGGATGTTGGCGCGGGGACGTAGGATGAATCAGCTTGTCCTGCTGGGATCGCGGCAGTCAGGTTTTGCACCTGTTGTCTCGAGGTCTCCCTCAGTCGGGAGTTCTGTGGGCACTGGAAGCTCAGGTGACCTATTATCCCGCAGGTATAACAAGTGACGGGCTTGCTGGGATACGTGCCGGTATTAGGGTATGATCCTTGTGGAATCCTAACTTCTTTTTGATTTTTTTCTCCTCTAAAATTTGGTTTATAAGTTCCTTTTGCTGCTGAGAACTTAAAGGGCTTCTTCTGTAAATGCCTGGGTAGCGGCCCATTTTTCTTTGGGGAGGGAGCCTTCTCTTTCTTGTACTCCCTAGGATATAAACGATGATTTACCGCGTGGAGGTCAGCCTCGTCAAGACACTCGTTGAAGGTAGAAGCTTTTCGGTCCTTAACGAATGCACGGATTTCCTGTGGTAGTGTACTTAGTAACTGATCTCTAAGCATGAAGTCGACGACCGCAGCGATTTCGTTCTCTACCCCTTCTGTCTCCATCCAAAACTGTAGGCTTCGACGAAGCTCAAAGCCAAAATGTTTGTATGTTTGTCCAGGTCTTATACGAGCCTGCCTGAACTTCGTCCTATATTCTTCCGGGTTAAGGTTTGTTGCTGAGAGAAGTTCGGCTTTGAGAGTGGAATAGTCCACAGTCGCTTCTGAGGGTAAAGATACGAATATCTCTCTCATCCTACGATTGAGTAGCGGTAACAGTCTGGCGACCCCATCTTCTTCTAGGTCCCAATTATTTACTTCAAATATTTTTTTCAAAATGGGAGAGATATGAGCATAAATCTTCTTCGTCCTTGTACTCCGGGAGTTTCATGCTGGCCGCTGGTAACACTCCTGTTCTGGATGACACTGACTGCACCTCTAACTGGTCTTTACTAAGAGTTCTTTCGTGGGCCCTTATCTTCTCTCTTTCATCAGCTTCCATTTTCGTCTTTTCTCTTCTTTCATCGGCTTCGATTTTCATTTTACGTTCCTCTCTCCTTTCTTCTCTTTCGTTTCTCTCTTTCTCCTGAATAAACGAGCTCAGATCGGCTCCTTCCAGTCCGAGGCTTTGACCTTGCTTCCGATAAAGGTCAAACAATGCCATCGCGCTTATGTCAGTCATCTACATTGTTTTTAATCAAGCCTGACCTACTTCACCACCGAAACTTACCACTTGGCCTAAAAATTACCTTTATATTGTATCCACCTCTAACTTTACCAATTTTCCACTCGTCAAATATTCTATTATTCTTGGTGTTCCTTTTATGTGTTAGCTCTTCCTTAAATAGACACTGCTGGGTTCTTTCTAATATAAAACCTATAGACCTGACATCACTTTTATAATATGTCGTAGAATGACCCTTGGTTTGATCACTATACTCTTTGACACCCTTTTAGTAGTGGTATGCCTTAAGGGGCGTGAGTTACTTCTATGATGAAGTAGGCTTTGTTCTAAGAGTGCTAATTCAGTAGTTTTAATCTTAAGGAAGAGCTATTTTTAAACACATAAGGATAAGAGGAAACACCAGAATCTACCAAAATAAACATGTATTTTAAATGAAACACTCAACTATTACAAACCAACAGTTAACACATTTCTATCTTTGGCATCAAAGATCTTTCAATGACAAAAAATAAACAAATAGGCTTCCCGTAAACATACCAATTGCCGATTAGTATTTTTTTTCGCGACTCTATTTGATTAGCGTTAAACATTAAATTAACGTACTCTCGTCTACAAACACATATGACCTAGGTTCAAGAACAATGGTTTCTACTCTCCTTTAAAACGTTGGACGTACTAAACTTCTACTATCGCAATAGGAATATAAATGTTATTTTTAACTTACAGGTAGGTATTAGGGATTGCCGGATGTCGCTGGAGGACTTATCTCTCGCTTTGAAGTGTTGTGGCCGCTGGTTGAATTTTCGTCGATGAGGGATTGCTTGTCGCCTGTGACGGGGGCTGATTCTTCAACGTTATTAAAGAACGGGAGCTCGTTGTGGCTGGGTTCTTCTCCTCTCACTCTTACGGAGCTTGAGATGTGAGAGTCGCGCGAGTGTTAGCGGCTTTGCTTGTATTCAGTCGGACTTCTTTGCAGACTGAAAAGGCTTCTTCCGTATGGCACCGATATAAAGCTTGACTATTTAGGTTAATACTGCCCTGAAAGGGGGGATCGATTTTCTCAATCTGATCCTATCGTTTCTCACGGAAATAGTCTTGTATGGCTGAAGGATCAATCTTCACGAACTAACCCTTCTTCTGGCGTATCGACTTCTAATCTTCTTGTCTGGCTGAAAGATCGATCTTCACGAACTAATCTTTCTTCTGGCGAATCGACTTCTAATAATCTTCTTGTCTGGCCGATGGATCGATCTTCACGAACTAATCCTTCTCTGGCGGATAGCCGCCCCATCTAAAGGGGGAAGTGACCAGACCACAGAGGCAAAGGAGGGGGGGGGGGGCGAATGGTGAGTTAGCATCTGGGAAGAGCGTGAATTCCTGAGGTGGCACTGGGGTGCCCAAGTCAGCTCGCAAATAAGAGGCTCGCAACCGCACCGCTACTTGGCGTGCCTTCTGACTCGCACCGCTTTTTTTTCCATAACCACGGGTCTATGGGTCTCGTAGGTAATTGGATCGTTAGAGCGTCGTTTAAGGACCTATGGTGGTCGCCTTAAAACAGATGTTAGCTCCAACTGCCCACAGCGGCGGGGAGATCTCACATGGTAAGCAGTTTCGCCGGCTACCTTTTCCACGCTTCTCCTCATGAGGGGGGGGGGGGTCTTTAATGCACCTATACTTCTCCAGGATGCTTAATGTAGCTATTTCTCTACAATTATATATAAGTTTTTCACTCTATTCTACATTGGTTCATTGCTACTACATGGCATATTATTTCAGTAGTTAATATGTGTGCCCAATTTCAAGATTTCCTAGGTTCCTCATTTGTGAGGTTCCTCGTTGAGCCTACCTTACCTTGCAATTCGGGCGTCGCTACACAATAAGATATATAAAAAGTATTTGTTAGATTAAAAATAATCTAATGAAAAAAATTGAAATAATGTCTAAAGATAAAAAACAACATTGCCTAAACAATATTAATAATTACTTAAAGGAGTTAGGCATTAATTTAGAAATGATAAAAAAATATGAAATATAGAGATATTACAAGAAAATATTTGAAGAATGCGATTCACAATTATGGAAAAGAGACGTTGGAAATAATAATACATTGTATATACTATGGTACACATTTTGTACCATCGAATGATAAGATAAAAACAAATTACAAAATAGTAGTGAGGGATGTGAACTGTGTGGAGGAAAAGAAGAAAACATCACTCACTTCCTCTTAGAATGTAATGCCTCCCCCTCCCACATTATATGAAATACCTTATAATACAGGGCTCATTAAATGGCACAAAACCAGACAAAATTGGGAAAATACTATTTGATAAAGAAAATCAGGAATTAAAAAAACTATATATAATTTCAAAGAGTCCACAAAGGCGGATAAAAACAAAAATGCCAGCTACCTAACATATTACAATTGCAAATAACGAATCCCTGTAAAACGATGAAATCCGACGCCCTAGGGTTTTAAGCTTGAAAACTACATTGGCGAAGGTTGGTGCCTAATCATTTTAAAAGTTTGTTAAGAATTATATAAAAAGTAACAATTTTTTTATGAGAAGGAATGAAGAAAATTAAAATAATGTAAGGAACGGACAAAAGAAGTGCCGATGCAAAGGCAATACTTCCGAACTGAACTGATATTTCGAAGATCAGGAATTAATTTCTTGACTGGGAGCGTTCCAATATTATAAAAGCCTTTTTCATTTTTCAAGACGAGAATTGCGCCACATACCTCAAATAACGCGTTACAAGGTACGTATGTAATGGAAGGATATGATCTTTCTATTTAAATGTAAAATGGCTGAAGGAATCGAACTAGTAACCGTAAAATCACCTTATTGCGGGAGCTACTAGTTCCGGCTTAGAGGTGAAGGATGGCTTTACCGCGAATTGTTATCTGACTCCAAAGATAAGTGATTTTATGGTGTTCTTTTGTTTGGCTTACAAAATAAACACTTTATTCATATAACGGCAAAACAGCGGTGCAAGCGAAACGGTGCGTACGATGCGGGAGATTAGTATGTCTATATATGAACAACGCACATCCGAGCTTACGGGTGAGACAAGGACTAAGTGATTAGCAGGGAGCGTGGACGCTAGAAAATACGTTTAGATTGACTTGAGTCGAATTAGGTTGAAAGCGAATTCCTCTTTTATTAATTTCATCTCTTCCTTATATATGCGGCTCGAAATACAGAGGGCGTGGCCAAAGAGAAGACCATCGGAAGGCCTGCTTTCTTGTAGTCGAATTTTTCCACCCTCTGAGTGGAGCTAGGCAGTATGTACACCGTGGAAAAATTTAAAGGATCACATGTTTATTTGTGCCTTCTGATATGATATTTCGCTGCATTCTCTTAATGTCGGCAGCTGTATTTACTCGGTCCCCTAAATAAATATTCGTCTTTGATCATTTTGTCTCGTGACACCCTTGGGCAGTTTTATCACACAGATGTCTGAACTTTTTTCTTGGCACCTCGGTCTTACGCTTACTTACAAAAATACAAATATACATTTACGACCAATACAATATTGGATCTTTACATACCATTATAGTCAGGCATACTTGGATAAAATAGGATCAATTCGCATCCACTTTGTGTAGGTGTCTTTCGGGCCTATTGAATTCAGCATAAAGCCTACTTATGGTGTAGTTCGACCAGCACATGTCTACCTAAGTATGTATCCTAAAATCCTGTGAATTTTAGATCAGGCCAGATTAACTCACCTTAATCCTTTTCCATATTGACTTTGTCAAGTTTATTTAGCTGTTTTGTATATATATATATATATATATATATATATATATATATATATATATATATATATATATATATATATATATATATACTATATATATATATATATATATATATATATATATATATATATATATATATATATATATATATATATATATGCAGGTTCTATTGAAGTCCACAGCTGTGGCAGCGTTATTAATTTTGACTTGTATTTTCTTAATATTTCTTACAAGTTTTTTTTAACGGGGTCTTCGAGGCGAGAAAAAACATCCGCGAATGACATTCTTTATTCTTAGACTTCTTTCGACCATGTTAGGTCATCTTCAGGGAATTAACAGAAATGGAATTATTACTTACTTTACTTTACTTTTTGGCAGAAAGTTGTGAAAAAGAGGGGGTGAATAGTGAATAAAGAGGGGGGGGGGGTGAAAGGCGTGGAAATGAAAGAAGCATTAGGTTAATAGTGTAGTTGCCCGGTGTACGGGCCATCTCCATTATTCAGATTCTTAAGTGGGTTTTTGAACTTTTTTTTTTGTTAACACTTATTTTGTTTTATTTCTACGTATATCAATATATATGTATATACTTTTTTTCAGTTCATTCACTTGAATCTAGGTTCTGGTTCTTCTTTTTTGGTGTTTGGGAGGTAGTTCTTGTATTCTCCCTCCTCAGGATCGAGAGTGTCGAGTGTCTCGTTGGGGAGAAAACCTTCTAGTTTCTCCCAGATGCCTTTTCCTCTCTTGTAGAGGTACATGTTTATCGGCTCTATTCCCGTTTGTTCGTGTAGGCTCCTCGAGGTCCGGAAGTCGAACCACTTGGAGCCAGTAATAAATTTGAGTCCTTGGTTTTGCACTCGTTGAAGCATCGACATGTTTCTGTTGGATGCAACGTTGAGTGGTATGCTGGGGTACACCAGCTTGGATCTAACCAAGCTGATGTATAGCTTTTTTTTTGTTAGCTATTGATAGGTTTCTAAATCGATAGAGTTTGTCAAGTTCGGTTTTTCCGTGTCCAATTCTGGTCCTCACGTGCTTGCTCATTCCGGAACTGGAGAGTCCGAATCCGAGAATAGACGCACGAGTAGAGTAGTCAATGTCAGAGTTTCCTATTTTGAAAGGGACGGTGCGATGTCTTCCTATTGCAGTTGTGGAGAACTTAGCCACATTCGTCTGTATCTTCCAGCGTCTTTCGAAGCTGAAGATTTTCTCGGCTTCTGCTGCCGTGGCTCTAGCCATCAGTCTTGCCGACTTTGTCCTTCGCACTACAACTTGGGTGACATCATCCGCGTATTGTACATTAAGTGTTTTCCCGTCGGCTGGTTTAGGGATGTCTCTTGTTGTAGATGGTGAAGAAAGTGGGGCTAAGGCATCCTCCTTGTGAAACACCGGAGGCGAGGTCAAAGGATTCCCCTGTGTGCCCTTCGAAGGCTATCACCGCTCCTCGCCTATTGGTTAGATAGCTGCAGAGGATTTTCTCGAAGTGGGGAGTGAGTCTCAGCCTAGAGATTTTGTATCTCAGGCCTTCGATCCAGACCTTGTCGAATGCCTTCTTTACGTCTCTGCATACGACATCAATCCAACAACCTCTAGCTTACCATGCTGCCGCGTGTTGCAGCATATGGGCTATCGCTGTCTCGGTGCCTCGGTGTTCTCTGAATCCATGTTGTTCTTCGTTCAGGAGGTTCTTTTCAGCTAGGTGTTTAGTCAGTCTGCTGTTGAGGATTTTTTCCAAAACCTTCCCAAAGGTCTCCAGCAGTGAGATGGGTCTGTAATTCATGACCTGGTTAGATGGTTTTCCCGATCTTGGTGTGAAGATCATTTTGGATGTCTTCAGGCCCTCTGGGAAGTATTCCATTGCTAGAGACGCATTGAACAGGTTCAGCAGTCTGGTCTTAAGTCTGTCTGGAGCTCCTTTTAAATGCCTCATGGTAATTTGGCTGAGCCCCGGGGCTTTAGACTTAAATGAGGAAATGGAATTCAATAGTTCCTCCATTGATATTTTCTTTCCATCCTGAGAGTTGCCTTGAAATCGATGGTAGCATGAGGTTCTGTAAGGGTCAAACCTTCCTTCTCTCCTCTCCATATACTCGAGAACCTGATCCTCGAAACCTAGGTCAAAGTCTTCTTCTTCTTCCTCTGATATTTTGAAGAAATTTTCCCAGACTCCGCGGAACAGCTTCTCTTTCTCCTTGGGAGTGACCGCCTTAGTTCCTTCATGCCTGATTTCTGTTTGACCTGCGGTGCGAGCATTTCCCTTTAATTTGCTGATGGTCGTCCAAAAGGCCTTCGGGTTTCTCTCAGTGTCTAACTTTTCTATTAGACTATTCCATTTGTTACGGACTTCAGTTTCTAGCGTGAAATTCAGCTGATTTCTCAGTTGCTGAACGAATCGAAAATCCATGGGTCTAGTATAGCCCAAGTTGAGGATGGTCTCGTAGACTCTGGAGAATCGATGCTGTAGCACCACTCTCTCTCGTGTGGGTTTTGTGGGCATGGTTATTTTGTGTGACGTTATTGGGATAGCTATAGCGTCGGCGTTAGAGATGAGGTCGTTAATAGCAGTCAGTTCGTCATCCAGATCTTCTTCGGATGCGTCCTGTAAATCAGGCGTAACTTCTGGGAATGCTCTCCTGTATCCTTCCCACCTTGCATTCCAGAAGTCTTTTCTAGGGATGACTGGGGCTGGGATAGGGGCTGTTGCAATAGTGATCAACATTGGTAGATGATCACTTGATGTTAGGGGTCCTGACGTGATACGTTGGTGGAATGGAAAGTTAGGATTCGTGAGCACCACGTCAGGTTTGGTGGCTGGCCCTGGGTAGAAAAACGTGGGGAAGTTTGGTCCAATGCGCTCTGCAACGCCTCTTCTAGTCAAGAGATCCAGTGATCTACCTCTTGAATTAGTAGAAGAGTATCCCGCTGCTCTATTCCTGGCGTTAAGGTCGCCAGCGAATAGAACTGGGTGCTCTTTTGTGAACAGGGTGTACAGGTCATGGTAAGGAAGATATGACCTGAAAGGGGGCTGGTACCCCGCGCTAAGTTCAATGTCACCCATAGAGCACCTTAAGATGATCGACAGATTCGATTCATCCGTAGGGTTACCTTCTCTGTACTGTAACTCCTTTTTCACTGCTATTAACGCACCATCAAATCTTTCACCTGTACAGTTCTTTTGTATAACATTGTATCCAAAGATCTTCTGCTTTTCTTCGTCTTTGATGCTTTTTTCAGAC
The DNA here is from genome assembly GCA_963969495.1 of Ceratothoa steindachneri. Taxonomy (NCBI): domain Eukaryota; kingdom Metazoa; phylum Arthropoda; class Malacostraca; order Isopoda; family Cymothoidae; genus Ceratothoa; species Ceratothoa steindachneri. Next base: position 85,469,125 of record OZ018336.1, on the reverse strand, counting down.
AGCAGAAGAACATCTGAGTCTAGTTCCCTGTAGACATTATACAATTGGTTTTTGTTAGACTCCCATCCTTGCACATTGTGTGCCAAGATGGTTACCTTATTTCTATACGCTATCCCGTTAGTCTTTATTATTCTTTGGACGTTTGATGGCCAGATTTTAACTGCTTGTACAGTTCCAGGTCGTAGAGCCTAAAGTTCTCGTTGTAAAGCTTTGTTTTACATGCGAGTAAAGAGGCTCTAATTGTCTCCCCGGTAACTGGTGAGTCATAGCACCATTTGATCTGCCCTTTTCTGACTCCGGCTGCCACCTCCTCAGTGGAGATCTCTTTTTTATTGATGTTCTGAGAGTTTAGAGCCAAGGTGAGTCTGATCTCTCTGCCGTCAAGCTCGAGTTCATCCGTTTTTTGTTCAGAGTCAGTTGCCTGAACCTTTGGTTTCACTTTATTTTTCTTGGGCTTTTTCTGCTTGGGTGAACTGGGTGGAGGTGTTGGGGCGTCAGTCTGTTGTTGTTGAGTTGTTGTCTGTGCAATATCTTGGGGTTTAGCAGTATCCGGACTATTCGCTGCTTGTGCCAGCTTTGTATTCTGGAAAGATGCCGAGAGGACTTTTTCGGATTGTGGGTTGTCCGGAAATTTAATCGTCTCCATGTTGTTAGCTGCCAGCATTTTGTTCATTTCTGTGTTGAATGAACCAGGGCAAGCTAGGTTAATTACGTGTGCATGTAGAATGCATGCCAGCATTTTGGTAGGGGTGTGGCACTCAGTTGCAACACAATCTGGGGTTGAGTCGGCGTTACGTTCGGTTGAGTTTGTTGTTTCATGGTAGCGGCGTAAGATTGCTTCGGTCTGGCCGCAGCCTCTCTTTTTTTTCCTGAGTTCCTCCTTCCTGATTGGGCACTGCATGCTTAGGGTTCGGTGATTCCCTGCACAGTTAATGCACATTTTTGTGCTGCTCACGCAGTGCATTCAGTCATTGCCGGACTGCAAGCACTCGGAGCAGATCTTTGGCTTCCCAGAGTCGGGGCAGGCGCTGGTTGAATGATCCTCGACCTTGTAACAGATGAAGCAGGTAAGAAGCTCGAAAAACCTTTCCCGCTCAACTTGATCAGAGGAGATTACTATGGAAAACAGTCCGAGGCCTGTTTCCCAGGATTTTGCTGCCATTTCCCTGTTCTTGAATATTATTTTGAAAACATGGGAGAGACTACGGAATTTGACTACTTCAGTCACTTCCGCCCATTGATGATTCCTCTTTATCTCTGCTTTTATCTCTTCGGCCGATCTTTCGCCTACCCATGGATCCACTCTTCTGCAGAATAATGCCTTCCTCGCAGCACGAGCTGGGGATGGACGTGGTTCTAGGCCGATCTTGCCGAGTTCTAGCACGCCTTCTGCTGAGGTTATTTTTTCAAGGTCATCTTGAGTATGACAAATGACTGTGTAGCCTCTGTTGGTCTCTAATAGACGCTTGAGGCCTATGCCAATTTTGTCAAAGATGGCTTCAAACACTTCCGCCTTTTCCGGTTTTTGATTACTGGTCAATTTCAGCGGGACTCGAAAGTCCAGCGGCTCCCCCCTCCCGTTCATGGTGAGGGTAACTTCTCATTAATTTAATTAATTAAATATTGTGTTCATTATTAAACATTGAACTATTATTCTTAATTGTCAATTATTCAATATTGGTAACTGTTTATTTACTGCTTTTATTATTTCACGAAGTCCTTATGCTTATTTTTAAGTATTATTATTCACTGTTTATTATTAGTTACGAAGTATTAAATTCATTATTAACTACTGAATTATTAACTGCTAAATATTGAGTATTGAGCACTGTTTATTTAATGAGATTATTATTAATTTACTTAGTCGCTCAACTTTGTTATTCTTACTAGCCATTAAATATTATGATCATTATACACCACTGTTTTTATTCACGTAACCACTTATTGAATGTTTTTTATCATTAATCCCTTTAACTTCCGAAATTTAGTATTATTATACACTTTCTTCCTTTTTCTTTTTAACCACTGCTTATTAAATTAATTCACCTAATCTATGGATTCACTACTATTGACACTAAATATTATATTCATTTTTAATCTCTGCTTATTATTTTTAATTGATTATTATCCACTGTTTATTAAATATTTTTTATTTTTACTTCGTTTAATCACTGAATTTTATAATTGTTAACTATAATTCACTTTTACACATTTTTCCACTAAACGATATCGGACGTTTTTTGACCACTTTTGATTTTTGTATATGTTGACATGTTTACGGTGTGTAAACACGAGTCTGGGATGTAGATGGTTCTTTCTTTCAACAGTCTTCCTATTTCTTTTGGCGACCAAGGTCCTTCGTAGGTCCATTTGTAGTCCTCGCGAATAATTCCATTGAACAGGGCCTCCAGGTCACCTTTCGGGGGCTTGCACACTACAGCGCCGAATACCTTGAGTGCCACGTCAGTGGCGTTAAAGAAGAATCCTCGTAATATGATGTTTCTTTCTTCCGTGAGGGGTACTCCGGGATAGTCCAGAATATCATCGTCCTCGTCTTCTTCCCCGTGAAGTGTATATTCTTGTTCTTCTGTCTCTTCTTCCTTTCGGGGTTTTGTCTTCTTTTTTTTCTTTTGCTGTTTCTCTTTTGGGCTTTTTCGAGGGCTTTCGCCTCTTGTTTCTTCTCATTCTGTAGTTATTTCTTCGTCTGTGGTTTTCAGTTGTTGTTGAATGTCGCCAGGTTCTCTTACTTTTTCTTGGGTTATTTCGTTTTGCTGTGGGTCGTCCACAAATTGTATTTTTAGCACTTCTTGTGAAGGGGGATTGGGAGGAAACCAAAGTTTTTTCCTGATACCGTTCTTCTGTAATAGCTGGTTTAATTCTAGGGAAAAAGTGCCGTGGTTGGCTAGGTTTGCCAAGTGTGCGTAGATGACCATGGTCATTATTTCTTTGCATTCACTTGGCATCACCAGCTTTGGTGCCGTTATTTCTGTGGCTGTTGTTTTTGTTGCCGCTGCTGCTTCTGCGAAGTTCTTTGGTTTTGCCTCCTTTTCCTTTTTTGGACTTTTCACGTTTGGCTCTGATTGCCTCTTTGCGGACGGAACACCTCATGGCCAAGGCCCTGTGGTCCCCTCCGCAGTTTGCACAGCGTGTTTTTTTTTAGAGGTACACTCCTTCCATCCGTGTCCTTGTTTAGAACAGATGGAGCATGTAACCTCGGTAGCTCAACACTCACTTGTTGGGTGTTTTTCCACTGCCATGCATTTGAAACAGGTTTCCAGCTGAACGAATTCCTCCGCTTCTATTTGTTCAGGGGCAACGCGGAGGTAGAACCACAGGAGTCCCTCATTCATAGCCCTTTGTGCCATTTTCGTGGTTGAGAAAATAACTTTGACTATATTTTTGCCAAACTTATCCACCTTCGCAATTCTTGCCCATTTTTGGTGCTTGGAAAGCTTGGCCTTGATTTCTTCACAGCTGTTGTCCGTGAAGAAGGGGTCGAGCTTTCTGAAGATGACTGATCGACGCACCATGATTTCGTGGAGGATAGTAGCTTCGAGTCCAATCTTCCGAAGGGGCTCTTTAGCTTCGTCTGACACGATTTTTTCGACGTCCTCGGGAGTCCAGCATAATGCCGCCCATCCGTTGGGCATCTCAATTAGTCTTAGAAGTGCTACGTTGAGCGGGCCAAAAATGGTCTCCACGACCGTTTGCCAGCTTGGCTTTGTTGCTCCACCGATGGTACGGAGGGGGATCCATTTGACGTCCATAGCAGGTGGCCCCATGGCCCCCATCTCGTAACGTTGCTCCTCTTTACTCCTGGTATTAGTGTACTATTCTTCCGGATAGTTTTCTCCTTTTCCTTCCGAAAGAGAATGTCTGGCAAGGGTGTTTTCACTTTTTCCACTTAACTTCTCCTCCTTTGCCACGTCCAGACATGATGACTTCCTACTCGTACTCTACTCTACCGAATTATTCGCGCTGATATATGTTTATTTGAAAAAAAAGCACAAGACATTATTATAGATTGATATATATAATGTATCAGTAATAGTGATGAAAAGAAAAATATATATCGTTGAGAAGGAAAAGGATTTTAGTAGAAGGCAAAGGTACATATAGAGGGGTTCTCCTGGAGCATTTCACACTACCGAATTATTAAAAAATTGCTTCATTATATATAGCATTTCTACGCGAACATAAGTATTACAAAAATTGGCCAATCATGGCGCGGGAAATTTTTAAGAGGAAACTAAGCGCTACAAGAAACATATAAAATTGGAAGGCTCAGATTGAGACACATAACAGAACAACAAGAGGCTCTATGGAACGACCTAGTTGACAAAATGGACGAAGAAGTGGACCCCCGAACGTTTTGGAACACTCTTTCAAGACTGAAGGGTAAGCCACCTGACAGAGACACACTCCTCAAGAAGAACGATGGGACAAAAATGACCCCAATGGAGACGGAAGAAGCGTTCAGGACCTTCTGGAAAGATGTGTTCTCCATCACACCAGAGGAAAATGAACTCTTTGACCAAGACTTCGAAGACCAAATCCATGACCAATTAAGATCAATAGTGGACAGGACATACCCGTTTAACAATACGACAGCAGACAGACATGACTGGTGACGGTCGAAGAATAACCGAAGAAGAAGTTCTATCGACGCTACGTGCCTTCAAACAGAGAGCGCCAGGCAAAACAAACTTGACCAAGCTTAACTGGCTGAACGCCCCCCGTAACATCCTAAAGGGGCTGGTCAATGTTATGAACGCGTGCCTGAACGTGGGCTATTTCCCTGACGAATGGAAGATCGCCAAAATGATCTTCATTCCAAAATCAGGGAAACCGCCAGACTGTCCGGCGAGTTTCAGGCCCATTTCCCTCCTCGAAGTAGCTGGCAAGGTCTTCAAAAAGATCCTTGCCAACAAAATCCAGGATTTTATGGAGGCGAATAACCTCCATAACGAACACCAACACGGATTCCGAAAGGGAAGGGGGACTGACACGGTGCTGGCTGTGATCACGGAAAAACTGGCGTAGATCGCTAGCCAGAAAAGGTACGCGGACCTGGTGCTCAGCGACGTTAAGAAGGCATTCGACAAGGTATGTAGGACTGGACTCCTAAGCCCCCTGCTGTATAACATCTATACCCTCGATCTACCTAATCCAATCAGGGAAGACTCTCTGTACGTTCAGTTCGCCGACGACATCACTCAGATCATGACTGCCCCCCTTCAAGAGTCCCGAACTTATGGCACGAATAACCGCCAGTGAGATCTACCAGGTCAACAGGTTCGAGAGGAGATGGAAGATCGCCACGAACACGCAAAAGTTTGAGGTGATCCCATTCTTCCGTATGAGACAGGCCGACATCGTAACGGATGACGCCCGTATCCCATACAGCTCGGGCGGGACAGTTCTCGGACTGAAGATAGGTAAAACTGGATACGGCGGCCACGTCACCAAGACGGCAGCGAGCGCGAAGGCCGAGCTTTCCAAGCTGTCCAGATTCAGAAATCTGAACACGGCCAACAAAAGAAAGATCTACAACGCGCTCATTAGATCTAAGCTTCTGTATCTACCGATACCTATCTGCACTATGTAGTTCAGGGAAAAAAATGGCAGTCCTTCAAAGAGTACAAAACAAAGGCGTATTCTTAATCACAAACACCAGGAGGAGAGAAAGAAGGAGGTAGGCGGACCTTCACCGCATGATCCAAATGACTCCGATCAATTTGGAACTGCAGAGTAGAGCTCGCAAGATCTAGGAAAAAGTGCCCCGACTCATATCGGACGAGACCAGACGAAGACACATAGACATTCCACCTGATGACAGAACCCGTAGTAGACGAGACTTCACCAGCAGCAAAGCTCAGACCGAAAGACTGGAAGTACCGATATACACATAGGACTTTTACCACGACAAAAAATAAAGCAATGACAGTAATCAACCAATGACACAACATTTAAAAGGAAACCGCATATAACATACAAAGAGAAGAACACGGGAGACACAGCCAACGCCTACAAAGGGTTGAACGCTACACGAAGAAACAACTTACACAACAAAAAAGACGAACCATGATCACAAACAATAAAATAAAAACATAAAACAGAAACAACACGAAAACAGTATCATAAGCAAAGTAAAACAACAAAGATCAAAAAGAATACGCAAAACATCAAGTATATTTAGATAAAAGCACTGAGAAATAACACCAAACTTAAAATTCACCTGTGATTCCCTATCACCAGGGATTTTCTCTCCTCCCCCCACTCTATCCTTTTCATCAGGGAAATCTATCCCTACCTATTTGTCTTCCACTATCATATGCATAGATGTATACGTGAGTGCAGTTGCATTCTCATATCTGTGTATGCATTTTCCTTTTCACTACTTTTTATATCCGAGTCCGAGTCTGACTATTGACTGCGCTTCACTCTGAATAGAGTTTCTCCAGCCGCATCCGTAGAATTCACAAGTCCTTTTTGCAAAAGCTTTGGCTTTAAGATTTGCAAAGGTGAAAATTGTCCTTACGCGTCAAGACCGCTGATTTATTGCTACTCGATTGTAGTGTCGCGGGCGTGCATGCAAGAGCACCCGTTGGACGCCGACGCACCTCATTTTGGATTTTCTTCCATTACACAGCAGCACACCTCGTTCCTCATAACTTGTCTGCTGGTTGAGGCCTGTAGAGACCACCGGTTTCTGTCGTGTCCGATCCCCGGAAGGAAGCCCTACAGGGGGCGCAAAGAAGGGGCCCCAGTAGGGGGCGGAGTGGACAGGACCGGCAGGTGGGCCCTGCTAGACATTTTAGTATAGGTAGGGCAGTACAAGGTGGAACGAGTCTGTAAATTAGGTAAACACCCTTAATAGACTGGTAGGTCCCGTGGAGAAGACACCCCCACAGCGGGCCGTCATGGACGACCCCAGGGGAGAGAAAAGAATCCCACTCTGGGTCATAGAGCGGCACGCTAAATCGACGAGGGAGACTGTCTTCCAGACCATCTTCTCAGACATTAAAGTCGCACTATGCAGACTTGTTGATCAGTCATACGGCTACTTGGCCATATGCGACAGCAACCTTAAAGTAGACAAGTTGCTGGGCGTGGACTCCCGCACGAAACTGCAGAACATTGGCCTGTCACCCAAGGTTCCGCCCCACGTATCGGCGCAAAGGTCGATCATCTACCGCCGCCTCGACCCCTGGGTCGGGCCCCACGGTGCAGAGGAAATCAAAGACGAGATCGAAGACAAACAATCCTGAGCCAAGGTCGATATGATCTACAAATTTAGGAACCGCGAAGGTGGTGAGTACTCCCACCTGTTCAAGGCAACGTTCCAGACAACGGAGATGGCTGCCAAGGCATCGGAAGCAGGGAAGATCTTGTTCTGCACCAGGATAGCGACATCGTGCATAGAGAGGGAAACGTTTGTTTATGTACAGGTATGCTTCTCCTGCTACGCTTTCGAGCAGCATACAACGAAGGAATGTACGTTCCAAGGTAAAGTTTGTTCTGAGTGCGCCGAAGCAGGGCACACCTGGAAGGAATGTACTAACGGGGGTAAAAAGAAATGCCTGATATTGCGGAGGCCCCCACCGAAAGCTGTCTATGTCGTGCCCCAAGAAAAAGTCGCTAGTCGCCGATAAAAAGAAGAACTTGCATGAAGAAAAGGCCCGTAAGGCAAGCACCTCGTATGCCCAGGCAGCACAGAGCCAAGACAAAGGTAAAACCCTGCTGCAGTTAGACCCGTCTATGAATCTAGATTTGGTCATGTGCGTGATTCACGCACATTTCGTTAATATCGCGAAGCCTGGGAGCTATGCCACGGAGCTCAGTAAGATGTTGACACAAAACGGGATGAAGCCTATGTGGTTCCCTGATAATTCCCCCTCAAACGAACTTCACCAGGCACAAACGGGTAGCAAACCTAGAACCGCCTCGAGAACCCGATCGAAATCTAGAGATCCTCGTCTGACCAGACAAGTGGAGAGTACGACACCCGAGGTGATGGAGACTGACCGGCCGCCCCAAAAGACGGACGCCCAGAAAGGAGCGGTTCCTCGTGCCAAACCTACCAAAGAAGATAAGATCACACCACCCTCGAGAAAGACCACATACGTGAACATGAAAATTTATGCCTCACCTTCGTCACCACTCCTAAGGTTGGCTAAGGTTAAAGATATTGTTGAAGGCGTATTAAGAGGCAGATTCAAATATGAGTAGGACAGCGAAGAAACAGAGGAAGAAATGCTATCGGCTCTCAAAGCAGGCAGCATCGTAGTCTGTCCAGAATCGTGTTACAATTTGTCTCACGATCAATTTAAGAAAAAATGGTCAGGGAGAGTGAGATCACCAGCTCGCGACGATCAGGCAAAGATACAGAACGTCCAATCTGAATAACATGGCTCATAATATCAAGTTTATAAATAAAATCAAGATCTTCTCGCTGAATGTCAATGGATGGGAAACCAAAAGATTCGCGTGTACAATAACATCATACGCGAAGTGGACCCTGACATTGTACTGATCTCAGAACGTGGCATCAGTTCGGAAGCGAGTCCCTTGAAGATATATAACTACGATGTTATATCGGCTAACCACTCTAACTCAAGATTCGATGGCGTCGCAATAGCGATTCGCAATGGCATCAAATTCAGGGAAGTCACAGATTTGGAAGAGTCATATCTGGCCATCAAGATTAAGACGACCTTCGGCGACCTTGTCATCGCAGTGGGCTATCAACCCCCAAGACGCCCGTACCTCCCCATCCATAACTTCATCAGGCTTTCAGGAGAAACGCCTCGACCATCTTGATCGGCGATCTCAATGCCAAGTGCAGAGAGGCTGGCTACACCACTGGTTTCAATGGATCTGGAACCACTCTGAGCATGCTCATCGACCGAGACCTGGTACGCAAAGTTGGTCCGGACTTTCCGACATACTTGACGAGGAGATCCTCGACGACCCCGGATATCGTCCTTGGGAATTCCAACTTTGTGCTGAACCAGTTGACAGTTCATGGCACATACACCCCATCGGACCATATAAGCATGGTTACTACCGTCTCTACGTCCCCTATACAGGTGGAGATTCCATCTCGTAGGTGCATGCCTAAAGCAAACTGGGAGGAGTACAAAAGACTTCTGCAGGACTACCAATTGGACCATCTGGACGCGTCGTCACTGGAAGATCTTGATAGTCACCTAGACGAAATCATGACGAGGCTGGTGGAGGCGGATAGAACAACCATCCCAAGAGTCGAGTACAGGACTCTCCCAGCGCCACGCTGGAACGAAAGGATAGTGGAAAGAAAGGAAAGACTGGACGAGCTGGTTGGTGAAATAGGGGGATTGGATTTACGGCAGCCCGCCCAGGGAGCTCCGGAACCTCCATCTGGAGTTGAAATTGCTCATAGCGGAACAGTCGAGTACAATCTGGGACGGGTTGATAGATCGGATAGATGAGGAAGGAGATCCCAGGAGATTTTGGAGCCAACTTAGGAAGCTGAGCGGCACTATCCCTGCCAGAACTAACATTAATATCAGAGTCGACGGGGAGAAAATCTCGGATGACCAGAAGATCGAGCGTCACTTCAGCTACCATTGGCAAAACAGGTTTACGATCACAGATGAAGAAAACCTGGCCTTTAAACTCGAATACGAGGAAGAGATCTTGGCAGACCTGGGGGCTCGTGGGCCGGTCTTGACTCCCTTCGGTTTCGTCGATACCACCAGACAAACGGAGGAAGAGGGTAGACCATTTACCCATGACGAATTTGAGGCTGCTCTCAAGAGCTTAAAACAAAAGGCCCCGGGCATTTCGGGCATCACCAAGGCTCGCCTGATCAATGCTCCCATGAATATCAGAATGGCGGTTCTAAACCTATTTAACGCTTGCCTTAACGCTGGTTACTTCCCCGATCGACTCAAAAGGGCCAAGATGATTTTTCTTTTGAAACCGGGAAAGCCCAAAGGAGAAATAAAAAGCTACAGGCCCATATCACTCCTGGAGTTCTTGGGAAAACTCCTTGAAAAGTTGATAAACGACAGACTGAGAGACTTCCTAGAAGGTAACGGGGAATACAATGTACAACAACATGGATTCCGAAGGCACCTGGGAACCCAAACGGCCATAGCCCTGCTGACGGAGAACATCGCCGTCGCTAAGGCTGATAACAGGAGGGTTGATTTGGTACTCAGGGATGAATCATCTGCTTTTGATAAAGTATGGATCCCCGGAATTAAAAAGAAGTTCTGTGACCTGAACATGAACACCAATATTACCAGACTTCTTTGCGACTACTTTGAGGACCGCGAAGCGACCATTAAAATCAACAGCTTCGAAGGTCAGCCATTCCCTATGGAAACCGGGGTGCCTCAAGGTGGTTGCCTGATTCCGACCCTGTACACAGTCTACATCAGCGATCTTCCCCAACCTACCCAAGATTACGCGAAGTATATCGAACTAGCAGACGACATATCGCAACTAGTCACCAGCGATTACCTCAACCCTATCGACATTGCGAATAGGACGGCGGGGGAAATAGACCACCTTAATGCCTATGAAGCCCGAAATAAGATACGCACCAATGTGGAGAAGTTTAAGGTTCTTCCCATAGGACGCAGAAAGACGGCAGAAATCTTAGTGCGGGACGAATTTTACCCGTATTCACGCGAAGTCGCGTTCTCGGGTTAATTGTGACGTCATCGGGATACGGTGCACACGTCAACTCGAAAGTCGCACAGGCCCACCTTCGTTTGCGCCAACTTTATAGGTTTAAGAGACTCTCCCTCCGGAATAAGAGGAAATTATACCTAGCCCTAGTAAGACCTATCTTGCTGTATCCCACTATCCCGTTGCACCTGTAGTGTAATACCCAATTAAGGAAAATGCAAGCGATACAAAATCAGGCACTCCACTTCATCCTCGGAGTGTCCAAAATGGACTTCATACCTTCGACCAGACTCCACGCCCTCACGGAGGTAGAACCCCTAAATGTGATCCTTCACAATAGGGCAAAGTCAATTTGGACGAAAATCGACGAGTGGACGAATGAAGAAGTACAACAACCAGATTATGAAAACCGATTACGACTCTACAAACGTGGATTTAAGAGCAGCCGCCTGCGTACGCAGGAGGATGTTTTTCCTTTATTCAGATAAAGATTTACCGGAAAAAACAAAAATTTGCAAAGTAAGGACAATGGGAACCATAGTTCAAATGTTTTATATAAAAAAGTAACAAAAAAAGATCCGTAGTGGACATACAACCAATGTAAAGTAACGTGAATTTAACAAATAATGAATGAGATCGTTTTATACGAACAAATGTGCAAAAAACCAAAAAAAACCCACCCAAATAAAGAAGAATCCTTAAATCAACAAAGTGTAAATGCAGTCAATATAAAAGAACCGAAGTGGACAAAGTAAAATAGGAAACGATCTAACATGTGTAAATGCTTAGTTACGAGTAAACTCTAAGCCACAAGCTCCAAGCCGTACGTTTACAAAGGCTTAAACGCTTTATTATTCTCATCAGAAATGTTTACGAACAAAGAAGACGACGTGGTGACAATGCCAGGAAAGCTGGCACACATTTCTTCTACTGTCACACCTTTTCTCTTTATAACCTCTCATACTATCTCACACCCATTTTTCCCATCTTTTATCATCAAAGTCAAAGTCTGACTATTGGCGGACTGATTTTGGATTCTTTTTGACAACGGAGAGCTTTTAACGCGCTTAAGGAAAAGTTCACTTTTCATTAAAGTTAACTTAATGAAATAATAAATATATGCGCCCTCTGGATTGACTGGAGATTCCTCCTGTTTCCAGTGGATGAGGTGTTTACCCTAAAGGGGTAATTCATCCTTAGTTATCCTTATTCCACGCTTTGACTTCCACTTACTTCACCGACTAAAAGCAACATAACACGACCACCGCTGCGCCCAGAGCCACTTAAAGTAGTGTATAGTGAACCCCGGAAGGAAGCCCCAATAGGGGGCGCGAAGAAGGGGGGTCCTTAAGACCACGAGCCCGAAATTCTGTGGAGGCGCTTCTTAGCTTAGGTGTATTTAGGCAGGGTGGTCGTGAAGTGCAAAAATAAGTAGGTAAATAGGGAACCATAGGCTGCTAGGTGATAGGGAACGTTTTCATTGTCCTTTTTTACAGATTTAGAGAGGAAGGAAGAAAACAAACATAGACTTCGGAGGAAGGAACGAAGAAAAGGGCGCCTAGGCGCTTGGCTAGCAAAAGGATGGGGGATCATCCCTCCCTAGGGAAAAAAGGCAGCCTGGAATGCCTACGAGTACCTCTACGGACAATTGACAAGGAGAACAAACCAGACAAAGGAAAACTCTGCGAAACATTATTTGAACAGATAAAAGTATCCCTCGTCAAAATTATCGACATCCCAAATGGCTACGTAATAATTGCAAGTAATGATAAAGAGGTAGAAAAATTAGTGTCCCAGGAAGGAATAGAGATACTAAAGAGAATAGGACTAACGCCCAAAATACCACCCCACTGCAAATAGAAGCATTGCATGCAGGGAAGTCGAAGTTTTGGTGGGTTCCCAGGAAAAAGAGGAAAGGAAAGAAGAAATACAAAAAAATCATGAAGGGCTAAAAATATACGAAATAATAAAATTTGTCCACCACACATATGTCTTTAAAATCGTATGTGAAACAACAGATATGGCCGCAAAGATATTTCAACAAGGACTGCTCATGTTTAACATGAGAATTCCACCAGAGAACATGGAGCGCGAGAAACATATTAATATCCAAAGGTGCTTCCGCTGCTATAAGGTGGAGGACCACTTGACGCGTGACTGCACTGAGAAAGATACAGTATGTTCTGAGTGCGGACAGAAGAACCACGAATGGAGACAGTGCAAGTAAAGTACAAAAAAATGCGTGAACTGTCATGGGCCACATAGGACTATGGCAATGACATGCCCCCAAAACAAAAGAAAGGAGATTATAGAACGAAAGGAGAGAGAAGCGAGAAACGAAAAAGAAACTAGAAGAAATGCAACTTACGCAGGAGTGGTGAAAGCAACTGTCGAGGAATAGGCCGAGGGATGGTTGGAGTTTCCCCCGACCCTTATATATATATATATATATATATATATATATATATATATATATATATATATATATATATATATATATATATCCTATTAACCTGAATGCGGAGGAGTCGTCGTACTACTCCTTATACTTCGTTCGGCCCATGTCCTGAATGGGTTTATTGACTCAGAGTGCTTAGGGGTTGGCTACGGAGGAAATGGAATGAACTTTGCCAGCAAGCGACCCAAAGGAAGTCAGATACACAACAATATGAAAATAAAGTTTTAATGAACACTAAACAAGAATATATATATATATATATATATATATATATATATATATATATATATATATATATATCCAAATAATGGGCTTTGAGAGATAAATTAATAAGTGAATCTCGGATATCTAACTTGGCTTGAAAATTACTATTCACCATACAAATCCCTATACACTTGTTATGCTGGTAAGCTTCGTGGTGAAGTCGGAGAATGTAAAAGGGAAGGGTTACCTTGGAACATGAGGTTCGAGTGGCGCTGGTGAGTGAAGGTGGTGAGATAAGGGGTGGAGACGATGAGGTAGGTTCTCCAGGGACTGACCTGATCACACAATTCCGTCACGATTCTGCTGGAAGAAGGCTGTGATAGGAGCTTCTTGTTACAGAAGGCCCCAAGCTCGTGAACTCCGAGTAATCTTGGGTGCCTATGTAAGAGTGAGGGGAAGGGGGGGTGAAGTGACCTATCGACGTGTAGGGTCACAGAGAAAATCCGAGATGTAGTTTTCTCACTTAGGGAACCAGAGTGAGGCCGTTTGTAGCTTCGGCTCTTACACGTGAGTACGAGCTTGGGTCCGCACTGACTTGCAAACCAAAGGGGTAAGGAGCCTCCCTAACTGAGACCGATCTCCTCTCTGAAGACTTGATGCTTCGACAAATTACCACTGCACCGATAGATAGCAATTCCTGCCCCGCCAGACGCTGTTCAAGCTCTACTACTGAGGGTTAAAAGAATTCGTCTTTTATACTCGAAACTCGGGAGAGGTTCTCAGGGCGCCGGAAGTAGATTAGATGTCAAGCTACTCCATTTCCTTCTTTATAAACTTCCCGCAACTATCCAGGAAGGAACTCGGTGGTTAGCTGAAATGGCCAGCGGTTTCTTCCGGCTGCAGAGAACCAGATATTGGGCCGGAAGGGAAAGGGTTGATAAGCGTCCCGCCCGGAAGGGAGGTGGAGAAAACTTGGGAGCATTATGCTATTCTCTTACATCCTCACCCATATCGAGGGGACATTATTATGAAGTGGAACGAGGGATAATGTCACAAGATATAACCTACTCGCAGTTACAATCTATAGCCAAAATGAGATCCCAAAAAACATACATACGCGAAACACAAAAAAATGAACATAATGAAATGGTACTATTTCGCAACAAGGTCTTAGAAATTACAGTTATAACTAGATATACCTAAAAAAAATAAATAGAACATACCTATATACACAAAACAAAAAAAATAATAATAATGGCCGGACAGTTCCGGTTGCCTGATAAATTATCAGCAATGACGTTATTCGTTCGTTTTACGTAAGATACATTGTATTGTTATTCTGACAATAAAAAATAGACCATCTCATAAGCCTGCCCTTCTGACTTTTACAATTTTTTAAGTAGGCTAGTGGCCTATGGTCCATTTCGACAGTAAAATGTTTACCAATCAAGTGCATCCTAAATTTGTGAATGCCATAAATGATTGCTAAAGCTTCAAGTTCTATACTAGTGTATGCTCTTTGGCAAACCAACAGCTTCCGGTTCGCGTATGCCACTGGAAATGGGGTTCCTTCTTCGTCATATTGTAATAAAACGCACCCAATGCCGAGATTAGAGGCATCAGTTCGAAGGCAAAATTTTTCTGGGGATTGGGCAAACGGAGGATAGGAGCGGAGACCAATCTTTTCTTTAGCTCGCCGAAACTCGCATTCGCGGCGGGGTTCCATAGGATGGGGTCTGGTGCGGCCTTTTTAAGAAGGTCATTAACGGGTAACGCTATGGAAGCGAATTGGGAGATGAACCGCTGATAGAAGGAGACGGAGCTAAGAAGCGAACAAAGCTGTTTCTTGGTTTTAGGGAGAGGCATGCCTTCTATTGCCTTGACTTTGTCCTCTTGGGGGGGCTAATTGTCCCTCTCCTACTTTGACCCCTAAGTAAGAGATAGTACTATGAGCAAAGTGGCACTTGGACGGATTGATTGTCAATCTATGGATCCTAAGCCGGTTTAGGAGTGGGCGGAAGGATTGAAGGTGCTCCTCCCAGGTGCGTGTGGCAACGTATACGTTGTCAAAGTAGAAAGAGACATTGCTCAACTCATCTACAATTTTTCGCATCATCCGGTTATAGTTACTACAGGCAGTGACCAAACCAAAAGGGAGACGCGTGAATTCCATTAACCCCTTTTCGGTGGGAAATGCGGTAAACTTCCTCACGGATTTTCGAAGCGGGATTTGATAGTAGGCTTTGCACAAGTCTATTTCAGAAATGTACTTGGCCTTCTCAAATAAGTGCAGATTCTGGTCGATAAAAGGGATGGGTTCGGCATCGAATGCCGTGACAGCATTTAACTTTCTAAAATCTACGCACATACGAAAAGATTGATCCAGCTTACGTACCATCACTATCGGGGAACAATAATCCGACGAGGAGCGTTCAATTATACCTAATTTAAGGAGGTTCTCAACTTCTTTGCTGAAGGCCTTGCGAAGGTTGATTGGAAGAGGGTAGGGTTTACTCTTAATTGACTTCGTCGTGGTGAGAGAGATTTCTTGCTCAAATTGTGTAGAGCATCCTGGAGACTCAGAGATTACGTCTGGGTATTCCTTCAGCAGCGAGACAATCTGAGATGTCTCCATGGAACCGAGGTGAAGATTCACTCACGTCTAATGCGGTGGCCAGATCTTCATGGGGAAAAGGGGAGAAAGGCAGATCAGGCAAAGGATAATCTTTATCCGCCTCACGCATATTGTCTGAACAATATTCAATGGGTCCACGGGGAAGGATGCTTCCATTGTCCCCTCTTCGTCGAAGACAACAATATTATTAATACAAGCTCGCCGGTGATATCCTTTAAACATGTTGATGTGTGACAACCTATTGCTAGATGACGACTGAATGATATAATCCACGGGCCCTCCAGCTTCTATGACTGGGAACGGTCCTTTCCATTGGGATAGGAGTTTGTTGTTGTCCGTGGGGAGTAAAAGCAGAACTTCATCGCCTGGTTTCAATTTTCGTGCCTTAGATTTAATATCAAAATACGTTCGATACTTCTCTAGATTGATCTCGGAATTTTTCACGGCAACCTCCGAGAATTTTTCTAGCCTGTCAGGCAAGTCCATAACATACGAGTAGGAGGTTTTTAGTTCCTCATTCAATCGAGAGTTCGTGAGGAGTTCCTTGAGAATGCTCAGTGGACCTCGGACATTGCGACCATAGAGAAGCTCGAATGGGAAGAATCCCAGAGTTCGTTGGGAAATCTCTCTACACGCAAACAAAGCAACTGGTAGGTACCGGTCTCATTCCTGGGGCTGGTCGTGGCACAGCTTTTTAAGCGCGCTTCTTAAGGTAGCGTTTAACTTCTCGCACATACCGTTTGCATAGAGGTGAAAGAGCGTGGTGAAGATGGGCCTAATTTGGAGCAACTTACTCACATGCTCCATCAATTCGGACGTAAATTGACGGCCCCTATCAGAAAGGACCTCTTTAGGGAACCCTACCCGTGAAAAAAATAGAGATTAATGCCTCGGCACACGAGATGCTATTAATTTTTTTGAGAGCAATTGCTTCGGGGAACCGGGTAGCCCAATCGACGAGGGTGAGAACGTATGATAAACAGTCCTTCCCGGACTGTTTATCGATAAATGAGAGCCCATCTTCGCTTCCGATAGTTTCGGGAAGTATAAAAAGGACGAAATGGAGTAGCTTGACATCTAATCTACTTCCGGCGCCCTGAGAACCTCTCCCGAGTTTCGAGTATAAAAGACGAATTCTTTTAACCCTCAGTAGTAGAGCTTGAACAGCGTCTGGTGGGGCAGGAATTGCCATCTATCGGTGTAGTGGTAATTCGTCGAAGCATCAAGTCTTCAGAGAGGAGATCGGTCTCAGTTAGGGAGGCTTCTTACCCCGCTGGTCTGCTAGTCAGTGCGAACCCAAGCTCGCACTCACGTTCCAAGCCGAAGCTACAAAGAGCTTCAATCAGGTTCCCTAATCGAGAAAACTACATCTCGGCTTTTCTCCGTGACCCTACGCGTCGATAGGTCACATCACATTTTCCCTCCCCGCCTCACAGAGGCACCCAAGATTCCTCAGAGTTCACGAGTGTGGGGACCTCTTTAACAAGAAGCTCTCGTCACTGCCTTCTTTCAGCCGAATCATGACGGAATTGTGGGATCAGGTTGGTTCCTGGAGAACCTACCTCATCGTCTCCACCCCTTATCTCACCACCTTCACTCACCAACGCCACCCGAACATCAGGTTCAAAGGTAACCCGTCCTTTTCACATTCCCGAACTTCACCGCGAAGCTTACCAAGATTACAAGTGTCTAGGAATTTACATTGTGAATAGTTATTTACAAGCTAAGTTAGATATCCGAGATTCACTTATTAATTTATCTCTCAAAGCACATTATTTGTTTATTGTTCATTAAAACTCTATTTTCATATCGTTGTTTATCTAACTATATTTGGGTCGCTTGCTGGCAAAGTTCATTCCAATCCCTCCGTAGCCAACCTCTAAGCACTCTGAGTCAATAAACTCATTCAGGGCACAGGCCGAACGAAGTATAAGGAGTAGTAAGACGACTCCTCCGCATTCGGGATAATAGGATAAATATATATATATATATATATATATATATATATATATATATATATATATATATATATATATAAGAATCGGGGAAAACTCCAACCACCCTTCGGCCTATTCCTCGACAATTACCATTGTGATAGCTAACATACTATTATCTTACAACAAACTAATTTATATATCATTGTGATCCACTATTATTAACACTACTGTTTACATCCAATTTAATATCGTATTGTGATCTTATTTTATTTAACATCCTATATAACTTCCTATTCAACGTCCTTTCAATATCCATTAAACCATAACTCGTATATACCAAATTGTATAAGTTATATTCAATCAATCCCGTTTTCATTTCTTAATTCTTAATCCATCCTATTTTCGTCATTTTCATTCTTCCATTCCTCCTAGTTCGCAAACGCGTTAACTTTCGATCCTCCGTCGTAGGCCTAAATTCATTGTTTAATTTTTATTTCAAAATTTATTATGTGATTAAGTGTTGTTTGCTATGTAAGATAAATAAAACACTGCATAATTATATAACAATAAATAGTGTCCGGACCCGGTATTAGCCCACTCGAAGAAAAAGTTGCGCAACTTTGCCCAACCCAAATCACGCAACAACTCCAGCGTTTCTGTGGCATGGTCAATTTCTACCACAGATTTATTCCGAATTGTGCCTAGGTCGTGCAACCTCTAAACTCCACGCTGTCCATGACTAAAAAGAACTCTCCTCTTGAGTGGTCTACTGATGAGAGCAATTCGTTCTCTCTCACCAAAGAGGCTATTTCCTGCGCTGTGGAATTGGCCCATCTTTCTCCAGGAGCATTCTCAACTCACGTAGGTGCAAACTTGCAACACAAGATTCGTGACCAATGGCAACCTCTTGCTCTCTTTCTGACTCCCAAAAGAGCTATAATACGCTCTCTTGCAAGCTCTTCGGAATATACCTCACAATCCGCCACTCCCGCCATCATTTGGAAGGTCGTGACTTCAATATCTTTACTGACCATAGGCCTTTGGTCGGTGCCTGCTCGTCTCGTTCCACGTCATCGGTGCACAAGGCAGTTGATACTCGTAACCTTGACTTTATCCTGCAGATGACGAGCAATATTCGCTATGTTCCGGACATTTCAAATGTTTTACTAGATGCACTTTCTCGCATTTACGCGATTTCGGGCACGCATCTCTCTCACACTGCGCCCATCGATCACGCGACAATAGCGATGGCCCAAATGCAAATGCTACGTCACTCTTCTCAACTCGTTGTTCGCGAAGTAGAATTACCAGACAATGCTTCCAGGTGCATCCTGGTCGATTATTCATTGCCTGACTGTCCTCTTCCTCTCATTCCTCTCGCTTACCGTCGGCATATTTTCGACCAGATTCACGGTCTCTCTCATCCTGGCGTCAATGCCACACGCAAGCTCGCTTCACAACGCTTCGTGTGGCTAGCTATGAATGTTGACGTGGCCAAATGGACTCGCTCGTGCCTGCCATGCCAGCGGGCCAGAGTCCATCGTCGCACAAAAAACCCTCTAGTCTCTTTTCCTCTTTCTTCGTCGCGTTTTGAAGCCGTTCAAGTTGATCTAGTATGTCCTCTACCTTACTCTCATGGTTGCAATTATTTTCTCACCATGATTGATCGTTTTACTCGTTGGCCAAAAGCAGTTCCTATCTCGGACATCAGAGCTTCCACTGTCACTCAAGCCTTCGTCTCACCATTGGTTGCTCGTTTTGGTCTTCCCTCAACGATCATTACTGATCATGGAAGCCAATTTGAATCCCACCAATGAGATGCACTCATGTCAGTATTTAGTTCCTTTCGTCTTCGTGCCACTACATATCACCTCCAAAGCAACGCCAAAGTGCAACGGTTGCACAGGACCCTCAAAGGAAGCTTACGCTCCACAGATCTCAACATCACTTGCGTGGACAAGCTACCTTTGATTATCCTGGGTATTCGTTCTTCCTTGAAAAATGAGTTAGCCTGCTTTGCTGCGTAACTTGTCTACTGTGCTCAACTTCGTCTTACTGATCAATTCTTTTCTTCTTCTGATCGAGCTCTACCTTCTTACCTTGATCCTGCTTCTATGTACGCGATTTTGTTCGGGTGATGGCTGAAATTAAACCTACCGCCTCTAGATTGCCTGCCAATCTCAAAACCTTCGTGCCAAAAGGGATGACAAATTGTTCACATGTTTATATCCGTCGCGATTCAACTCGCTCGTCCTTGAAATATGTCTACGATGGACCCTCTCTCGTATACTCTAGTCGCCCTTCAGCTTGGAACCAAGCAGGATACTATTTCCATAGACCGCCTGAAACCCGCTTTATTGAAAACGTTCTCCTTAAACACCATCTTCCCACTTCCTCTCCTACTATAACCCTTTATGGTCCAGGACGTCCCCAGAATAACCTCCAAACCACCCTTACAAACACTCCTGATACACAAACTTCACCTTCCGTTTTGCTGCCTCTGCCTATTGTATTTTAGGAACCCTCGTCGGCAGCGGTGGTCAGTCAGGAGCAAATCTCTCCACCCCTGGTCACCCCGTCAGAGGGAAACCGGACTCGAAACTCTCACGTTCTACTTGACGTCATCTTGGAAGGAAAAAAGAAACGGATCACTTTCGTTCCGTCAATCTCTGCTCGTGCCGGTGCTTTGTTCAACACAATTGGTACTGCCACAGCGAATACTTGTTTCTGTGCGCGTAACCAAACCAATGGCAATGCAACACGCTCCCGTCCTGTCATAAGGAGACCTCGTCGTTATCAGGACTAAGGGAAGGGGGGGAAGAATTTCTTTGGTGGAGAGTATTTGTAGCATTGCCTGATTCTAATTCATCTGCAGTACTCCAAAAATAAAGAAAATAATGTACGTGTATATAATGATTTCTGTATTACTTAAAATAAATTGTTATCGTGTAAATCTGCACTACACCAAAAGTAATTTAAATAATTTATGTTATTCCGAGTACTTCAATGTAACGGGTATCGGTAAATTATCTAAGTGTATATATATATATATATATATATATATATATATATATATATATATATATATATATATATATATATATATATATATATATAAACAGGATAACCAGGACAGAGCTGTAGATGCTTCGTAACATTTATTTCAATGGTTTCAGGATTATAACTAATCCCATCATCAGTGCGAGAGAAAGAATACAAAATACAGAGTTAGATGTATACATAAAAAATTAACACATGTAATAAAATTGTAAAACATGAATATTAAATTTGAGATTAATTATTTACATTAGAAATATGGAGGAAAAAAACAAACTAAACTAACGCGCGAATTTCTAAAAAATAAGAAGGAAAATAATTGACAGTGGATTTTATTATTGCACCCCCCCCCCAACCCCAACTTCCACCCAAAAAACAACAATGTGAAATTTAACAAATTAGCATGTTTTTTTAATGAGTCACTAGATTTAATGGGACATAAATGAGTTATTATTTAGACTGGGTTGAAGTTTTGTAATATAAATTGACTCTAGCAGGTAAAGGTCCGAGATGTTTCTTACCGCATTAAGTATCGTGAAGTTCTCGAGTGTAGTCCTAGAACCACATTGTGACAGATGGTTTCGAAATGGGGATGGGTCAGGTTTTGAAAGGGATAGACCAGTTCTTTCAGATCTACCCATATGCTGCATGAAGCGGGAGTAAAGCGTACTCCTTGTTTCCCCCACATATGATACAGTGCGACTGCACGTACACCGAAAAACGTATATAATTTTAGATTGCATATTGGTGGGTGGTTGATCTTTGAACTTAAATAATGATCCTTCTCTGAAGTCATTAATGAGAACAATAGATGGAAATAATTGAGGATAGGCTGAATTTAACAGTTTTAACAACTCTTTTTTAAGTTTTTCGGATTGGTAACCGAAGTAGGGTAAGGAAAGGAAGATCTTTAATTTATTAATAGTTTGTAGTGGAGGCAGAGTCAAGTATTTTGGTTTAAGTTTTTTTAGCTTCTGTGATTTTAAATTCAAAATTAATGCCATTCTTACTCTCCTCCATAGAGCATATAACTTGTCTTCAACTTTTCCAGCCCTACATTTAGAATTCGAATTCTTAACAAAATTCTTTACTTCCAATGGCTATCCCAAATCACTATTTCTGAGACAAATTAGTCTGTTTCTCAATAAAAAATACTCGACTTTGCCTCCACGAATCAAGGCTTTTCTGCTATGGTGAGGGCGACCAATTTGAAATGAAGCAAGGTAAGAGTTAGTTGAGTGTGTTGGCAATATAAATTCTAAAAAATACATTTCATTCTTACAAAGGGACTTCTATCAGTCAGCTTGAAAAAGAAAGTTGTTTATTTATGGAAGAACATGCTAGCTACTATACTGCAAAAAGAAAACCCAACAAAACAAAAGACAAAAATAGGAATGACCAAAGCGGCATCAAACGACTTCATTGATCGAGTTAGTCCAGTCCTAGTAACCCAAGAGAACATGTATGAGGAATAATAAACAAGACTACGGAAAAAGTCCCGAAAAAAACAGGAGCACGGTTAGAATCGCTGAATATCATACGCCAAACAGGGTCTGAAAAACGATAAGATGTAATCTCAGAACTTATTAATTCTATGCTTAGGCGAGTTGCAGCTATAAAAGCCGCTGAAGGGAAGTCGAAAAAGTATTTATAAGGTACTTTCATTGTTCAAAATGTACATACGAGTATATTATTCCTTAAATTTACAAAGAAACGTAAACCAGCAATTAAATGCGTGCTTATTTACCTTTTCCATGTCTCTGTATGATGACATACTCTCCGACAAATTAAGTTGTTGGGTCTTTCTTAAAACACCTCCAGCACCAAATTAAGCGTTCAAGGCTATCGAGAGGTTAAGGTTAGGCTAAGGTTAGGTTAGGTTAGGATTGCGATTTGGCGAAAATGGACAGATTATGAAACTTTCATTAGCATCTTTGCGTTGCCATTGGCGCTGTAATAAGTGCGAATGTAATTTCAGTATTGGATTGCGAAAAGACTCTCGGTTAGAAAAATCAAATCATTTTTTGAGACAATAGTTTATTTCATTAACGCATGGTAAAAAGGGTTGACAACTAATGGTTTTGTGTGCTAAAGAGCTCAAAATTTCAATAAAAACTATAACTTATTGCAAATACTTTCTGCGAGAAGTTTTCCCCCGTTCTTTGCTCCCAAAACTAACCCAACCTAACCTATCTTACCTTAACATAACATAACCTAATCTTAGCCTAACCTCGACTTCGCGCTAACCTCGAACGCCTAACTCGTCGCTGGGCCTGTACCTAAAAAGCCCCAAGTCGTTTCAACATCGTCATTTAGGCTGCACTCTGTCAGTAATAAAATCTGGACATGCACAGGTGCATCCCAGCCCCGCAAATATTTTTTACTTTTTACAGCAGAGTTTGATGAGAATACAGATATTTAAAGAAGGAATAAAAGGGAATCGGAATAATAAATTAATATTTTTGGTTCCCTTTCGCTAATGGCTTCGTATTATTTGGTTCAAATCCAGAAGAAATAGAGTTAATGATATCATTTTTAATGAGGCTGCGAAAATTAACCTTTTGAAGAAGAAAATAATAATAATAAATAATGTTGGAGAAAATAGACTAATTAGAATGACTATTAAATTTTAGAGCAGGTAGAAGCAGTGGCAGCTCGTAGCTAAAATTCGTGGGAGTGCTGCATCATAAAGTTCTAAACAGAACAAAATCAAACATCTTTTAATTACTAACAGCCTAAATTTTTACAGTTCAAGCTTGATCCATTCATTTAAAAACAAAATCCATTCTTCTTGTTATAATTTGCGTGAAAAAATTAATTATTTTCTCTTTGATCTTTAGATGACTACTGACGAATTTTTTCTCCATTGAAAGCACTGCAAGCGCATTTAGTCTTTCAGAATTCGTAGTGCTCCTTAGAAAAGCTTTTATTCTTTTCAGTGTTGAAAAGCAGCGTTCTACCTCTGATGTACTCATGGGGATTGTCAAGAGGATTTTTATCACTTTCGTAATTTAACTAAGAACATCATCTAGATTATTTTCCAAGATAAATTTCAGCAACTCAATTAATTAATTAAACAATAAAATAACCGAAAAAATATGAATTAAATTCTATACTTTATCACATTCAAGAATATAAACACATTTTTTTAAGCACAACACACGGGAGTAAAAAAAAAACACAGTGCTCTCTCTCCCTAGCGGGCAGCTTCATATCTCGGACATGTGATCATGCACAAAGCAGCCAAACACCGCGTGCTAGAACTGTGAAGCGCACAGTTCTATACAATGATTTTATTTTTTTCATAAAATAGAGGATGGCTATTGACATTAAGCTTAAGGATTATATAATGTACAAGTATAAAGAAAGAATTAAAGAAAAAAAAGACTCATTATATTGAATGTTATCGATAATGTCGAGTGGAAATAGGGAGTGCTGCACTTTCGCATTGCCTATACATGAGCGGCCACTGGGTAGAAGAATAAGTACACCTTACTTTGAAAGGATACTAACTCCCTGATAGCAGCGGGTAAGGTAATCAGTAGAACATAATTAGGCCGGAGAGAGACAGAAAAGCTTAGCTAAACTAGAGGGACAGGATCTAGTGCAGGGTGGGGAAACTTTCCTGAGCCGTAGGTGAAAATTTCTAATGAAAGAAGTCGGCGGGCAATAAATAAAAGTTGACTCTTGTTTCTTTGTAATTGTTGTTTAAATTTATTACATGTTGTGATAGACTCCTACATTAATATATAAAAAAAAATAATACTCATCATTTTTATTGACTGACACCACAGAAATTGGACATACAAATATTATTTAAATTTCAGTATTGAAAATTTGTGCATACAAGTATATCACTAGGGGGCGATGAAAATAGGGCTCGCTGGCGAGGGTTTCCCCACCCTTGATCTAGTGGACCTAAGCGAAAATGGAAGATTTAGCACCTCTAGCCACTAGGTGGCGCTATCTGGTGATCAACGTATATAATATTTGAACTCAGTGACCTCAGTTACCCCTGGTAGCATTGGTTTTAGCTGGCTACATTGAGCCAACGACTCGTTGCGGACAGTAGATGTACAGAACACGAGATTTGCATCACCCATAGACTTGCTTCGCCGCAGTTAATCATAAGAGTGCTTTTAAAAGATGCCGCGTTTGATCGATGGTCCTTCCAATTTTAACTTATTGATGTGAACCCGGAACAAAAAAAACTCGCAGAAACTTTGAACAACTCTACCAAAATGGCATGTAACGGATAAACATTAGGGACCTAAAAAAAATCATGGCTAAGAACACAAGCAATTTGGTGGTAGATATAATAAAAAGACCTTAGCTTAGTTAATTGGTCCATCCGTTCGTTCCTTTTCCATCGTAGACGAGAGAAGGAAATTTCTCTGTGATGAGAATGCCAGTCTCTGGCAAGCCTTCGGAACCCAGGATCCTGCCATCAATGGTTGGAAGGTACATAAATAGCGGTAGTAATGTTTCTTGCCGCCAACCAATGTGAATTTGGATATGAAAACCCTTTGGCAGGTTCTGGAACGGAAGAAGGATTTGTTGGATGTGTGTGTGTGTGTGTGTGAATAGGTACGTTGATGGAACTGTATTTGCCTATACGCCAGACCCGACATACCGCCTGAGTGGTAGGTGGTCCCTGCAACTGATAAAACTTTTGTGTCAACTTTAGTTCGGAATCGAATCCACTGCTCACGTGGAAATACAACTGGGTAGACTCAAGCGCTAGTCCGTGATCGCTGGAAGTGACTCGGGAAGCCGTTGCCAAGGAAATCGTTCTAATGCGTATTTACGAGCATCGATCAAAAACCTTAAATGCCTGAAAAGGTCACGAAATTGATTCCAAATTTCCAGACTGAGTCTCACTTTAGGCAGTATTTCGCCACCGTTGGTAACTTTATTTCCACAAATTACCTCTTTTACTCTTTTTCTTGTGTATGTGGTAATCGACAGCCTCACGTATACACAATACAATGATTTACAACCGTTTTCTACGGCCTTAAACAGAAGCCTCGCGATGACAAATCGATCTTGAGCAAACTCAATTGCGAGCGACTCAATCTTTCGACAAATAAGACTCCAAAGCTATACAAAATTGAGTTTTCTAAGGCAAATAAACAAACATTTACGTGTGAAAAACTAAATTCACAATAAGCTTGTATTTACAATCGCCATATCGCGCTGTTTACAGTCTTACATTGTATTATTCTTCATTCCAAAAGCCCAAAGTTTAGGTTGGTTTGAGTTAGATTTAGCAATGCGGATTGGGTTAAGGGTTAGGTTAGGTTAAGGTTGGGTTGGTTTGGATCGCTTTAGGATCAAGTGATGAAATATTTGGTTCTGTTTCTTTGGTAATATTCGATATGGCTTGAGGGATAATTGGCCCATTTGGTGTGGCAAATGAGAGTTGCGTTTCTTCGTATCGCGTCCTAAACTAACATATAAAATCGCTTCATTTTTCCTTAGAATTTAAAGCGCAATAACAATAAGGCCGCATCACCGGGGGGAGGGTAAAGGGATCTCTCGCAGTAGATCTTCCTGTAGTCAGTGGAGCCGGGGTGACAAACTCCTGGTGTTGGGGCGGGGAGGGCACATAATCGTCTAGATATCTACAGAAGCAAGGTTTTCCATGTTGCACATGACACCCGATTATGGGGGCACAAAAGGGGTAAATAACGATGAATGGGCGAAAGCTGATCGGTGACTAGCCTGCATAATTAACCGGCAGGCAAAAGAGAAATGGCGAAAAGCGCCTTATAAAGAAAGTGGCTAAAATGTAAATGCAAAGAAGTGATAAAGCCTTAGGTAGTCTCAATTTAGTTCGAAACTACTAGGGGAACTTGAGTGATGAAGGCACCCCTTAAAATCGCTGAGGGAAGGAAAATGACTATGCAATTTAGCCCAGAGGAGCTTGGTGGTGAATATAATATAATATAATATAATATAATATAATATAATATAATATATATATATATATATATATATATATATATATATATATATATATATATATATATATATATATATATATATATAGGGTGTTTTTTTTACATGACCTACTTTTGAAGTTCAATAAAATCAAGAATAACTTTGTGATCATGATAATAGCTGTAAGTTTTTGGTCCTAAAATGTCTAATTGATTAATTTATTTTTGTTAAAGTTATGCCAGTTTAAGCATTGATTTTTAAAAAATTTTCGCTGAACTTTCAGATATTTAACAACTATTAAAATCAATTTTATTTTAACTAATTTTATTCGCTTAAAATTAACAAAAAACTAAGACTAATAATCATTTGCATAATTAAAATAATAGCTTAATTTATTTGAAGATTCTTCTTTTCAAATACTAACCATTCTACTCATAACATTCATTTACTTGTGACGAAGTTGCTCTCATCACTTTTTTGAAAAGTTCTTCATCGATGTTATTAATTTCTTCAGCGAGATTATTTTTGAGCTGTTGCATACTTCTACGATTATTAGGGTAAACACGAGCTTTTAAATATCCCCATAAAAAATCCAAAGGTGTTAGAACGGGGGATCTTGGAGGCCACTTAAATTCCCTGTTTCGAGAAATTATTTTTTCTCTGAAGTTTCGTATTAACAACTGCATTGTTTCATTCGAAGTATGTGAATTTGCACCATCTTGCTGAAAAAAACAAACAGTTGTCTATTTTGAAGCCTTCGAAAGTTCGGTAAAAAATATTCTTCAAGTATGTGTCGGTATCATTCGCCATTCAGGGTGAGTGAATTTCCATTTTGATTTCCATTCTTGATTTTATTAAACTTCAGAAGTAGGACATGTAAAAAAAAAAAGACCCTGTATAAATAAATTTTCAAGTGTTCTTTGACATTGCTGGTTGTTATTAGAGGCTAGTACTTTAAAATTAGCAATAGAAATATCGGTCTTACAATTTATGGCGTGTTCCCGAATAGAAGACTTTTCCTTTCTACTCAATATTTTGCCCGTGCGCCAACTAATACCCAGATATTTCTCCAAAGTGTATGTATACAAACACTCCCAAGAAAATTGGAAAAGTGAAATATATACCTGGTAATGTTGAAAAATAGACACGACCAGGAAATTTTAACAGGAAAGCAGGAACATATTAATATATACTTAAAAAATACTAACAGATATTGCTAATCTAAACTTAGAACATGCTCTTTTTTCTTTTTAATTTTTTTTATCACTTTCAATGATTTTTCATTTATCATCTACTTATTTTTCTTACTAGGTCCAATCTTATTCTAAAAGCGTGACATAAAAACACATACAATACCTTGTTAATGCATTCAAACATATTAATAATAATAATAGTATATCTTACTTGTGTTTTTTTCATCAACAGGCAATTCTGTAGGAGATTTTGAAAAATATTCATGTCCAATATTGTTTTATTAGGTATGCTTGACATAAACATATATACAATAGATTGTTAATATATTAAAACAGATAATAATAATATTTTACTAATCTAAACATATTGGGTTGAGGAATAAGTTCTTGCGGTTTTATCAAATTTATTCATTACCATTAACAATTTTAGAAAAACTTCATTTTTAATTGATAACAATATGCAATTTAATCAATAATGTATTCTCCGTTGTTATTCACGACTTCTTCCCAACGTTCAACTAGTTTTTCGATGCCTCTGCAATAAAAATATCTGGAGTTTGACTCGGAGAATTCGTCTAACCAGGTTCTTAATTCCACATCAGTATTGAACGAAACGCCACGCAAATTGTTGGAAAGCGATCGGAACAGGTGGAAATCCGATGGAGCCAAGTCTGGCGAATATGGAGGATGCGACAGTATTTCCCAATTAAGCGTTTGGATGGCGTCTTTTGTCATATTGGCAATGTGAGAACGAGCATTGTCGTGTTGCAGAAGGTTTCCATAACGTCGATGAGGTCGCTTTTCACGAATAGCTTAGGCGAGTCGATACATTTGTTGAATGTAGAGTCCTGCATTCACAATCACGTTGTTCGCAAGAAGCTCATAAAGAATGATTTCTTCACAATCCCACCACACACACAGCATCATCTTTTGTGGTGAAGTCCTTGCCTTAATCGCGGGAGTGGTTTTTATTGGGGCTAAGCCATTGTTTTCGATGGTTCATGTTGACATAAACACACCACTTTTCGTCGCCAGTGATGATGCGGTGAAGAAATCTGTCCTTATATCCACGATTAGCCTTGTGACGAGCAAGCAAACCTGCGGCAATCGTGGAGCGTTGAAGTTTGTTGCTTTCGCTCAAAGCGTGAGGAACCCATGCACCGAGTTTTTTAACTTTCCCTATCGAATGAAGGTGATTCACTATAGTTTTCTGATCACACGCCAATTGTACAGCCAATTCTCTAGTCGATCGACGAGGATTTTTATGAAGAAGGTCCTTCAATCGATCTTGATCCAACTTAATGGGGCGACCAGAACGTTCTTCGCCATTAAGATTGAAATGCCCGTTTTTGAAACGTGAAAACCACCATTGAGCTGTCCTTTCTGATAAAGCATTTTGTCCGTACACAACACAAATATCGCGTCGAGCTTTGGCTGCGTTTGCATTGTTCCCGTCTCGATTGAAAATGAATAAAAACAAGTGTCGAAAATGCCTCTTTCTTTCAATTTGACATTCCATTTTCAGGGTACAGAACAAAAATTAAATTAACACAACTTTTAAATAAACCGCAATGACTTATTACTCAACTTCAAGACGTAGCCTAAGCAAAAGACTTATAATCTACGCTGTTAAGAGACGTAGCCTAACCTTTGCCAATTTTGGTCTCATTATTTATTATTGTTTCTTAATATGTGCACAAATCACGTCAACAAAACTTAAATCAACACAACATTAAAAAAAAACGCAAGAACTTATTCCTCAACCTAATAAAAACATGCTATTTTTTTCTTCAACATACAATGTCTTCACTTTTTATCTGATATTATTTATTATTTTGTCCAGTCTAATTTTAAAAGTGTCAACTGAACTACTGGACACCACATCCTAAGGTAATTGATTTCAGGTGTTTGCAATTTTGTATGCAAAAAAGTTTCCACATAAATTTGTTCCAAAATGCTTTGACGCTATTTTCGTATCATTATTTCTTGTATTATTTGTACTGAGTTCGAAACAAGTAGTATAGTCTACATTATCTATTCCTTTCAAGATTTTGAACATTTCTATTGGTTGTCCTCTCAATCGTCGTGTTTCTAGACTGAATAAGTTTAGCATTTCTAATCTTGTATCATAATTATGATTTCGTAATTCTGGTATAAATTTTGTGGACCTTGCTTGTGTAACGGTCTATACCCCTACAAGTGTAAATATTTATTTCCAACTATATATATATATATATATATATATATATATATATATATATATATATATATATATATATATATATATATATATGATGAAAATTAATGCAATATCGCAAGAAAAGATGAGGAATTAAACCACATTCTCCGAAGACAATTAAATTCAGAACAGTTTCGGTGTATCTCACACCCTTTTTCAACTGACACTGGGTAGAAAATATAAGAGAAGTGCATATAAGCATAACACAAGATCCCCTCTTTTTTCTCCCAATCCCCTACTTGTGGCTAATCTGGGAGGGGGGGGGGGTTAGACCTAAACATATTGAAGGGCTTACATTTAACTATTTTGTTTATATGCTTTCTTATTACAGGATTAAAAGAAAATTGACCCTCAGATAGATTTAAATTAGGAACTGACGAGAAGAATCGTAGAATCGAGCTTGATATCGTCAGTTCCTAATTTAAATCTATCTGAGGGTCAATTTTCTTTTAATCCTGTAATAAGAAAGCAAATAAACAAAATAAAAAATGTCAGTCCTTCAATATGTTTAGGCCTACCCCCCCCCCCCCCCCCCGATTAGCCACAAGTAGGGGATTAGGGGAAAAAAGAGGGGATCTTGTGTTATGCTTATATGCACTTCTCTTATATTTTCTACACCCACTCTAACAAGCGTCTTAAAATTAATCATGAGGTTCATTCGTTGTCCTCCCCTCTGTGAATCAGGTCTGTAATATTTGAATTGTAATTTGTTTAGCTAA
This sequence comes from Ceratothoa steindachneri, assembly GCA_963969495.1. Classification (NCBI taxonomy): domain Eukaryota; kingdom Metazoa; phylum Arthropoda; class Malacostraca; order Isopoda; family Cymothoidae; genus Ceratothoa; species Ceratothoa steindachneri. The sequence goes on along the minus strand of OZ018336.1, from coordinate 85,438,057 downwards.
AAATTTCCCCAAAGAATCCCGATTTAATGCGTGATTTTTTTCTCATTTACAGACCCTTCCAACTCCGTTACTATCTATTTATCCAATGGAATCTATATATTTATCATCCCATAAAACAATTTAAACTATAATCTATTTAACAATTACCAAATAATAATTACCAATCGAATTGCCAATTTAACTGCAATCAACCAATTACTATTTATCAACTAAATCAATTACTAATTCTCGATCAATTTCCCAATTTATAATTTATTTAATATTTCGTATTTATCAATGGTAAATCCATTCTCTTTAACTCATGCAAATTTAATTCACACGCGTAAATTCAATCCAACCAAACTGCTACTGTATAAATTTACCTTTAAATAATTTAACTCTGTTTATTCAACAATATATATTTTTCTTAACTCTTTGTTTTTGATTCACGTACTCCACCAACGTCGCTCAGGTATAGGCCTAAGAAAATTCGTCTGCAAAATTCAGACTTCACGTTAGCATTTAACTTCATTCCTTTGAATAACGTAATATAGGTTTTGATGTTTATTGTACCTGAGTTATCTAGTGTATTGACGCAATATACATCGAAAACAAAATAAATGGTGCCCAGAATAGTTTAATTATCTCACATTCCTCCATTCATTCGTAATAATAAATTACTTTTCACCCTCACGTGTGGTATTTTTTGGACGACGCATTCCGTCGCCTCACTCAGTCCCATTTATTTCTCGCGTGGACTGATATTTTTCACGAGTGACTTTTCGACACGTGCTCGTTTTCTATCCTAAGTTGACCTTAACATCCTTAAACGATCTCTCAGCAATTTCGTAAAATTAATTATAATATACAGTGAATTGAATTCGTGCACACACACACACACACTTTTTTTTTCTATAAATGGATTATAACGGAGGCCCAAGATACGCCCCAACTTCGGGCACAGTAACAAGCACGCAAGCATCCTCCCCAGCAACAACAAAGACGTATTCATCCACCTTGCCCCCCACGCAGCCATTCTCCCCCATTCGCCTCCCACTCAACGCCCTTTCTCCAATCCCTCGTCGGTTCATCTTCCACCATTCGATACACAAAATCCCCATTGTCTGGTGGGAAATGGTGGAGCTCATCCTCCAACACCAGGCAGTCCCTGAAGACCATAGAACAATCGTCGTAGCCCAAAGATTACCTCTAAGTCTCTTTTCCACTTTTAAAAGTATTCTGCTTGATAGGGTAATTTTTGGTTCCCTGGGGAAGGTTCAAGAGGGCGTTCACGAAGGAATTTGGGAGGTCGCAAATTGAGGACCTCCGTTTCTTATTGGATACGCAGGAGATGGTGGACAGGCGCCTCACGCATTTTCTAAACCATCTTAAGGCCCTGGCACATGCCAAGGGAGCACAGCTCGACCAACTCGAGCAACTCATAACTGAGATATTCATGCGTGGGATGCCGGACCAAATTAAGCCCTTTATACTAATGTCCTCCCCATCGAACGTGGAGAATATGGCAGATGCGGCTGACGCCCAGTATAAAAATCCTTTCGTTAGCTGGGGAAATGCAGGCACCAAGTCGTTTAGCGATGAAAATAGAAGGCGTAGTGCATCATACAACTCTAATGTTAAACACCACTCACATGTATCCATTTCTTAGGTTAGGTCACCGGCCGAAACTCCTTACAACCGGCCAGGCATGCCTCAGGATGAATCCTCCCAGGCTTCGGGTCCTTTATCCGTTCTGGAGAGGATTGAAATGGATATTCGTGCCCTAAAGGTGCGAACGAGTCTTCACCGAGAGCAACATTGAGAGCAGGACGGAGGAGTCAGACGTCGTTCCTCCTCCCGAAAAAGGCAGCACCGACGAGGGAACTCCAGCACAAGAGGTGAAGCACAGCAGTTTCATTTCAAACCTAGGCCAAATTTGCCCTTTCCTGACAACTCTCAGGGTAGCTGCTGATACCACTCACACTATGGGAGCAACGCTGTCCGCTGTGTTCAGCCTTGTAGTTTTTACCGTGCATCATCTCATGCCCACAACTTTAACCTTCATTCTGGTCGTGCTGCTCACACTGCTATTTTTCAGCCTTTTTGCTTCTGCTGGTACCACCTCAAATTTGGTGCAAGAGCAGAAAAATGCTCAAAGCTATGCTCGTACCATCAAAATGCTCAATCTCAACCTACCCTAACTTCACCACCTCAAATTTTACAAAACTTTACGGTTTCCCATACCCAAGTTTCACCTTCAGCACAGGAAACTTTAAACTGAATTCGCAAGTGATACGGGGGTCTGTCACCTCTGCAACCTCATCCCTTTATCAGGTCGATCCTCGATTTAGTATTCATGACCCACTCTCTGGTTTCTCCTTCCTGGTTGACACTGGCGCTCAATGCAGTGTCATTCCAGCAGCCTCTTCAGTCGAGAAAGATTGGACATCTTCTGATCTTGTCCTTAAAGCTGCCAATTCATCAGACATAAGGACTTATGGAAGGCGTATCCTCGAGCTCTCTCTCGTGTTACGTCGTGTTTTCCTATAAACATTCATCATTGACAGAACCAGCTCTTTCCTCTCTGTTCGTATCCCTGCAACTGCCTTCCACTTCCAGCAAGTTGGCGGGAGTTCCCAAGCCTCTCTGGGCCTCCGTCTAAGGACATACCTATTAAGCACGATGTGGTGCACATAATAAGACGACAGGAGGCCCAGTTTTCTCACTTCCCCGTCGACTGGCCCTGGATAGACTTGCTCTAATGAAGCAATAATTTAAGTTCATGATGGAGGCTGGGATCGCCTCCCCATGGGCTTCACCGCTCCATGTAGTACCTAAGTCTACTCTGGGGGAATTCAGAGCTGTAGGTGACTATAGGCGACTCAATACCTGTACAATTCCGAATAGGTTTTCCTGCATTTCTTATCAGATTTTAACTCAGCTCTCTTCGGTTGTTCCACTTTTTCTCGGCTCGATTAGGTTCGCGCTTTCAACCAAATCTCGATTCATCCTGATGATATCCCTAAGACGGCCATTACCCCTCCATTCGGTTCCTTCGTCATGAATCGAATGCCTTACGGTCTTCGTAACAGTGGTCAGACCTTCCAACGCTTCATGTATCAGGTTCTGAGAGGTCTTCCCTTATATTTTTTTTTATATAGATGACCTCCTAATAGCATCTTCGTCTTTAGAGGAGCATCTTTCTCACCTTCGCCAGATTTTTGCACGTTTAGATAAGTATGGTATCGTACTCAACACTTTTAAGTGTATCTTCGGTGTCACACAGCTCTCTTTTTTGGGACACCACATTTCCCCTGAGGGAATTCGTCCTCTCGAGGACAAAGTTGAGGTTATCCGGGCTTTTCCCTGATCTTTTTCGCTAAAGCAACTTCGTAGACTCTGTGGGATGGTAAACTTTTACCACAGGTTCATTTCCAATATCTCCCACATTATGCAACCTCTCTACGAATTGCTTTCCAAGTCCAAGAAGAACCTTCCTCTTTCCTGGTCCCCCAAAGCTTGTGAGGCTTTCTCTCGCACCAAAGAGGCTATGGCTTCCGCTGTCGCCCTGGCCCATCTTTTCTCAGGAGCTCTCATAAGCGGTGCTTCGAACGCGTCTGCTACTCATGTTGGTGCGATACTACAACAGAAGGTTGGTGGTGACTCTTGGCAACCCTAAGCCTTCTTCTCTAAGGCTCTTCTTCCTTCCCAACAGAAGTACAGTACGTTTTCCCGCGAATTACTGAGCATATACCTCGCCCTCCGTCACTTCCAACAATACTTGGAAGGGCGTGAATTCACTGTATTTACCGACCACAAGCCATTGATTGGTGCTCTCGCCTGTAGTAGCACCTCTATGCACTCTGCAGTTGATACTCGCCACCTTGACTTAATCCTGGAAATGACAAACGATGTTTGCTACGTTCCTGGTTCTTCAAACATCGTACCAGATGCACTCTCCCATTTCATCGATTTCGGGCACGCAACTCTCCCAAACTGCGCCCATTCGATCACGCGATAGTAGCGTTTGCCCAGGAACAAGATGAAGACACGCAAACACTGTGTCACTCTTCTCAACTCGTCGTTCGCGAGATCGACTTGCCGGACAGTCCTTCCAGGCGCATCCTGCTTGACTATTCATTGTCTGACTGTCCTCGCCCACTCATTCTTCTCGCTTACCGTCCGCACATTTTTGACCAGACTCACGGTCTCTCTCATCCTGGCATTCGAGCAACTCGCAAGTTCATCATACAACATTATGTGTGGCTAGATATGAACGCCGACGTGGCCAAATGGACCCGCACATGTCTCCCTTGTCAACGTGCAAAGGTTCAACGCCACACAAAGTCCCGTCTGGCTGCTTTCCACTTCCATCGGCACGTTTTGACACCGTTCACATTGATCTGGTTGGTCATCTGCCCTTTTCGCGTGGTTGCACTTACCTTCTCACCATGATCGATCGTTTTAGATCTTGGTTGGAGGCATTTCCTATCTCGGACATCAGAGATTCCACTGTAACTCGAGCTTTCGTCTCAGCATGAGTCTCTCGTTTTGGTGTCCCATCAATGATCATGACTGATCGAGGTAACCAATTTGAATTCCACTAATGTGATGCACTCATATCAGTGCTTGGCTCCTTTCGGCTCCGTATCACTAGATACCATCCCCAGCGTAACTCTAAGGTGGAACGTTTACACAAGACTCTCAAGGGAAGCTTACGTTCCACTGACCCCAACATCACTTGGGTGGACAAGCTACCCTTAATTCTCCTGGGAATTCGTGCCTCCTTTAAATAGGATTTGAATTGCTCTGCTGCGGAACTAGTCTATGGTACGCAACTTCGTCTTCCAGGTCAATTCTTTTCTTCCGCTGGTTGTCCTCTTCCTTTCGACATACATCCTGCTGCACACGTGCACAATTTATAAGGGCGATTTCTGAGGTAGAGCCGACCGCCACAAGAGTGCCTACCAGGCACGAAACCTTTCCTGCCAAAGGAGATAGCAACTTGCTTTCATGTGTTTGTCCGTCGCGATTCCACTCGTACATCCTAGCAACCTTTCTATGACAGACCCTTTCTCGTCGTCTCCAGGAAGTTGAAATTCTTTGTACTGCAGCTTGGCACTAATCAGGATACGGTTTGCATCAATCGGCTTAAACCCGCTTTCATAGAGGCCGTTCATCTGGAACAGCCTCTACCTTTCTCTTCCACTAATATTGGTCCAGTGGTCATCCTAGCCTACTTTTCACACCCATCTATTCCTTCAACACTTTCCAACCAACTAACTCCACTTCCAAACCCTTCTTCGGCTCTTTCAAATCAAACTGCAACTTTTCCCCCCACCTCTTTACTCGTAAGCCCTCCGCCAATCATCTCTACACCCCCAATTCTTCTTCCCAACTGCTGCTGCCTCCCTTTTTGTTGCAGGACCACTCAACAGCAGCTGAAGAACACCAAGCGACCAACGCGCAACTCCCGACAGTCTCTTTTTAGGGAGGTCCAGAACAATCGTCACCCGACGCTTCGGTCCTCGCTCGCGACAATCTCCCGCATCAATCGAGTAGCACTACTAATAGCCACCTGACCCGCAATCCGAGTCAGCTAATTGGCACCATAACCCGTTCTGGACGCGTTGTAAGAAAGTCTCGCCGCTATATAGACTAAAATTTATGTAAATACCTTGTGTTGTGCGAACTTTTCCCTCGGTGAGGCAGTATTGTCGTGGTCTATACACCTACAATTGTAAATATTTATTTCTAACTATATATATATATATATATATATATATATATATATTTATTCAAGAAGGGTTGGTAACCATGACTTAAATCGAGATCGGTATACCCGCTCTCCCAAGTGTCTTAAAATTAACTATGAGGTTCATTCGTTGTCCCCCCATCGGTGAATCAGGTCTGTAATATTCGAATTGTAATTTGTTTAGCTAAAATTTCCCAAAAGAATCCCGATTTAATGCGTGATTCTTTTCTCATTTACAGACCCTTCAAACTACGTTATAATCTATTTATCCAATGTAATCTACATATTTATCATCCCATAAAACAATTTAAACTATAATCTATTTAACAATTACCAAATAATAATTACCAATCGAATTACCAATTTAATTGCAATCAACCAATTACTATTTATCAACTAAATCAATTACTAATTCTCAATCAATTTCCCAAATTATAATCGATTTAATATTTCATATTTATCAATTGTAAATCCATTCTCGTTAACTCATGCAAATTTAATTCACACGCGTAAATTCAATCCAATCAAACTGCTTCTGTATAAATTCAGCTTTAAATAATTTAACTCTGTTTATTCAATAATATATATTTTTCTTAACTCTTTGTTTTTGATTCACGTATTCCCCCAACGTCGCCTAGGTTTAGGCTTAAGAAAATTCGTCTGCAAAATTCAGACTTCACGTTAGCATTTAACTTCATTCCCTTGAATAACGTAATATAGGTTTTGATGTTTATTGTGATCAGAGCTATCTGCAATATTGACGCAATAATCACCTAAAACCTAGACTTGTACGTTCTTCAATCTGCAATATCTTTTCTTAAGTATGGTGATCAGACCTAGGCACAATATTCTAATTGTGGTTTTACCATCGCATTATACATATTTAAAATTGTAGTTTTATTTTTATAATTAAATTGACGCTTGATATATCCGAGAAGCTTTATTGCTTTCTTTTCCACTTCAATACACTGCCGAGAAAACTTATAATCATTTTAAATATAGACTGCAAGATCTTATTCATTATCAGTTTCTGTAATTATTTGATCAAAAAGTTTATATTCTGCTCTTGGTTTTGTATACCCCACATGCATTACTTTATACTTATTAAGATATAAGGGTAGCTCCCATTCTTGTTCAGTTATTATTCCTTTTCCTAACTTGCAGTCATCTGTGAATTTAGAAATCATTAACATACATAATGAAAAGCAAAGGTCCAAGGACAGAACCCTGAGTAACGCCACTGTTCACAAAGTCCATTCTGACGCTTGTCCGTTGATGACTACTCTCTGCTTACGATCAGTAAGCCAATTTTTAATCCATTTTGCTATTTCTCCCTCTATTCCTAAGGCTCTTACTTTATACATCAGCTTCTTATGCGGTACTTTATTAAATGCTTTTTTAAAATCTAAATAAAAAATATCAGCTGATCTTTTATTGCTATACTCGGTATTAATATAGTGAAAAAATCTAATAAATTTGTGAAGCATGATCTGTGTCTCCTAAAGCCATGCTGGGAGTCATTTAATAATTTATTATTTTCTAAATGCTCAACTAGTTTCTCAGCAATACAGATTTCAAGCAGTTTTCCAACTATTGAAGTTAAACTTATCGGGCGATAATTACTAGCTAGTTCTTTGCATCCATTTTTAAATATTGACGTTACATTTGCCAACTTCCAATCTTGAGGAACGATTCTACTTTCTAACGATAAATTAAAGATCTGCGTGAGGTGTTCAGCCACTTGATCTTTGATTTCTTTTAGAATTCTTGGAGATATTTTATCTGGTCCCGGAGATTTATATTTATTAATTTTTCAATAAGCTTTCTTATAGTATTGACAGTACATCTAACTGATTCAAGTGGTTTATTGCCAGCATTTCTAGTAGTTGGTATGGGAATATTAAGCATACTCTCTTTTGTAAACACTGATACAAAGTATTCATTTAAAGTATTTGTTATTAAATTGATATTAAATTGTAAAATATCATATTTGTCTTTTATAGAGCTAATGCTGTTTCTTCCGTTTTTCTACTATTTACTAAAGCATAGAGAGAGAGAAAGAGAGAGAGAGAGAGAGAGAGAGAGAGAGAGAGAGAGAGAGAGAGAGAGAGAGAGAGCAGAGCAGAGCAGAGCATTGTGGAACTGCAGAGTTGATGTGAAGAACAACTGAAGTGGATGCATCTATAATTGTTGATGGTATCTCTTCTGCTTCAGTGCCTGTTGTTTTTGGTGTTCTACAGGGCAGTGTCCTTGGTCCTTTGTTTTTTATTATTTTTACTTCCGATATGGGCACTCATATTGAAAATAACTTTATATCTTATGCCAATGAACGTGAAGCTTCCCCAGACTCGGACATTCGGAAAGAATTTGCTGTTCACTCGAAGGGAAAAAGCAGTATCTAGCCGAGATGCTTCTCTGTCAGCATTCAATCCACGTCGTGATGTCGCTGAGGGCCACCGACTGGGCTTTACCTCCAGAGGCGGACAACCCTTCAAAGACAGGTTTACGTTAAGTGAGTTGCGTTCTTCTTATGCTTCGTGCGCGGACATCGCCCTTAGTCCGGAGGTTTCCCGGACAGAGGGTATCTTCCCAGACTCCTAGTGAATGGCTACTGTGCTCGCATTTCGCAAAGCGGGGAGAGATCACTCTACCCTAGCCAGTTTCCGCCCAATCTCTCCAACATCCTGCGTCTGCGGGTTAAGGGAAAAATGGTAAATGTTAGATTACTGTTTTTTCCTAAACAGAGGAGGCCATCTGTCTTCATTGCAGTACGGCTTCCGCAAGTTCCACTCTAGGTCGGATGCCTTGCTACGACTTGAAAATGCTAGCTGCGAGGCCTTACTTTTTAGGTAGCACTATTCCACGGTATTTTTGTTCTGTAGAAGACCTACGATACTGAATGGCGATACGGTATCATGATAAGGCCTCGGGGGACACCTTCGTAATTTAATCTGTGATTTCTGCGAGATCGTCGATTCCGTGCATGAGTGGGTGGAGCCCTTTCCGGCCCAACGGGACAGAAAGAGGGTGCCCCGCAGGGAACTATCCTCAGTGTCACACTCTTTGCCATAAACACCAACGGTATCACCTCAGTCCGTAGTGCTGAAATATGTTCTCGCTACGCTCCGCGTAAAAGACATGTATATCTATCTTGATGCGGCTCAGATGTCAACTCTGGAGCGTAGACTCGAACATATATTGAACAGAAACTTCGCTATCCCAAAGTGAATAGGTTAGTGTTTTCTTTAGCCAAGACTAAGGTGGTACAATTCTATATATATCCACTGCTCTATCCCGATCCGCACTTGTTCCCAAACGAAGATCGTCTAGAAGTTGTGAATTCGCATAATTTTCTTTATCTTGTTTTCGACCGAGGCCTCGCCTGGGAGGCTCATATTCGTAGCCTTAGGGTTTCTTTTACCCTCAACATGGACATTTTTCGTTCCGTGACGTTCAGCACCTGATGTGCTGATTGGGCTACTGCCTTTATTTTCTATCGATCCTTAGTTCGTTCGAAGCTTTACTACGGAGGTAAGTTTTATGCATCCGCAGCCGAGCGTTTATTGCGTAAGGTAGACTCAATCCACAACACCGCTATCCGCCTGGCGACCGGTACCTTTTGTACGTCGCCCATTAAGAGCCTACTTGTCGATGTGGTGGAAATGTGACTCTCTCTACGCCATACAATGTATTATGTGTTTGTACGTGTAGGCCCGACGTCTGCCTAAGTCACCAACAGCTCTCACTGCATCCACAGCCGAATTCGACAGTGCCTATGCCCCCCGAAAGACGCCAGTTATGCCCTAAGACTTTTGAGTATAGCTCCTTCGAGAGCTCGGTGTAGCTCTCTGGTCGGTAGCTTCTCTAGTACTGCAAACGACGCCAGCTCAGAAGGTACCACCGTTGACTATTTGTCGCTACGCTTCTACTCCCAAAGCTTCCTCAGCGCGGGGGCTTATTGAGTTCAACCTTTTGGCCTCCTTTATCTTTGATTTTCTTTGTCTTTGGTGTTGGTCACTTCATTCTGGGCCGTAAGAAGGCGGTCTTCCTCCCGAAGTCGGAGTGTGCTTCCTCCTCCTCCTTCTCCTCCTCCTCTTTATTCTTCTTCTTCCTCTTCTTCTTCTTCTTTTTCTTCTTCTTCTTCTTCTTCTTCTTCTTCTTCTTCTTCTTCTTCTTCGTGCTATATCGTCCGCCTTGCCAATTGGAAAGAGAAGATGCTGCACTCTTCGATACGCTTACGTCTTGGATTAGAAAAGGGACCACATTAGTCTGCGGCGATTTTAATTTACCTAATGTTAACTTTAGCAACCTTACTTCTGATAAACCGGGTGAGAGGCTATTAAACTTTATGTTGGAGAATTTTCTCGTACAAAAAGTGGAAGAGCCTACTCGTGATAGCAATATTCTTGATTTAATCATGGCAACCGATGAGTCATTGTTAGAAAACGTACGTGTGGGTGAACATTTAGCTTCCAGCGACCATAATGCGATTAGATTCGATCTAAACACCTGCGTAGAAGTTAGAATGAGCTCGCAGCTCATCCCTCGTTTTGGTAGCTGTGATTTCGATATTTTTCGCGAAAGGATTAAGGATATAGACTGGGGAATACGATTCGAGAACAGGTCGGTAGGAGAGATGTACGCAGAACTTCGATGTACGCTGCTTCGTGTGAATTCTGATTTGGTTAAGTATGTGCGTAAGAGCGGGAAGTCGGTGAGAGCTCTGTGGCTTAGTCCGTTAATACTACGCTTAATCCGGGACCGAAATAGAAAATTTAAAATTCATAAAAACAATGGGTCAGTTATAAGTCGGCAAAATTACATAGATTCTCGTAGGGAAGTTAAACGTGCGGTCAGAGATGCGAAGAGGAAGTATGAAATAAACCTCGCTAAGGATTCAAAGAATGAACCGAAACGGTTTTATGGGTACGTAAATAATAGGAAACCCGTAAAAGGATCGATAGGGCCGATCAAAGATAAGGATGGTCGTTTGACTGAACTTCCGACAGAAATGTCTAAAATTTTAAATGAGCATTTTACGAGCGTGTTTACTGTGGAAGATTCTTCCGAATTGGAATCGTTAATTGGGGAAGTTCGTAGTGCTGATAAATGCATATCCGATGTAAGTATAAAGGACGAGGAAATTCTTAAATTTATTAAGCTAATGAAAAAGTCGAAATCTCCGGGCCCCGATGGGGTATATCCAATTCATTTAAAGGAGCTTCAAAATGAACTCGTTAAGCCATTGCGTGAAATTTTCAATCGCTCATTAGAGGATGGCGTAGTTCCGTTGGATTTCAAGCGAGCAAACGTTACACCTATATTTAAGAAGGGGAATAGATTTGAAGCAACGAATTTTCGGCCTATTAGTCTAACTTCGGTAGTTGGGAAGCTTTTAGAATCTGTAATTAAAGATAGAATAGTGAGCCACCTCGAGGCAAATAAGCTGATTAACGATACCCAGCATGGATTTAGGCGTGCGAGATCGTGCTTGACTAACTTGCTCGAATTCTTCCACAAAATGATTTGCGTGTACGATGAAAGCAAAGCTGTAGACGTAATATATTTAGACTTTAAAAAGGCGTTCGACACCGTCCCCCACCAAAGGTTATTAATGAAAGTTAAAGCGATTGGGGTGACTGGTAAGATTTTAAACTGGATTAGAAATTGGCTGAAAGATCGCTCGCAGCGGGTAGTAATAAATGGGGAATGTTCAGATTGGGCCAGCGTTAGTAGTGGGGTACCGCAGGGCTCTGTTTTAGGCCCTTTATTGTTTTTAATTTATATTAACGATTTAGATAAAGGCATACTTAGTCGGATTTCGAAATTTGCGGACGACACGAAGCTGGGTAATCGTGCCTATGTAAGATCGGATGTCGATAAATTGCAGGGGGACCTAAACTCGATTGCCAATTGGGCGGACAAGTGGCAAATGGAATTTAATTTAAGCAAATGCAAGGTAATGCACTTGGGTTGCCATAATTTAAGAGTAGATTATACCATGAAAGGCCAAGTCCTCGACGCGGTTAAATTAGAAAAAGACTTGGGAGTATTAGTCTCAGACGATTTTAAATTCTCGAAGCAATGCGCGGATGCGTGTAAAAAAGCAAATCGCGTTTTGGGTTATATCGCGCGCAATTTCATCTTCAAATCTAAGGATGTAATTTTACCTTTATATAAATCCCTTGTGCGGCCACTTCTCGAATACGCTGTTCAATTTTGGGCTCCATATTTAATGAAAGATATCGCGCAATTAGAAAGAGTGCAGCGTAGGGCTACGAAATTAATTCCAGAGCTGAGGAATAGATCATACGAGGAAAGGCTCAGGGCTTTAGATTTGCCATCGCTAGAAAGCAGAAGATTACGTGGCCAGCTAATTGAAGTATTTAAAATACTAAAGGGTTTCTCAAACGTTGACTTTCGCAATCTGTTCGAACTGGATCATAGGGGAAATACTCGTCAGCACGGGTTAAAATTAGTGAACAAGCGTTTTAACACTAGTATAGCCCAAAACTATTTTACATTTAAAGTTACTCAAAATTGGAATCGGCTGCCCACCCACGTAGTAGATAGCACTTCGGTTAATATGTTCAAAAATCGTCTCGACGTGCATTTGAATAGTTTAAATATAACGTAGTTGAGCACTGTGAATTTGGACGTCCTTGCAGAGAGAGAGAGTTTGGAGCGGAGGTTTAAGGATATGAAATTATGATGACTAAAAATGATGCCGGCGATTCTCTGCATGTGTAGCTTAGATGTCCCATTTCTTTTCCGCCTATCCTATAAGTAGTCTCTATCCCTAAATTAGTTTTTCACCACTAGCAGTCGAGTGGCTGCGGAAGATGAGAAGAAAAACTTTCTATCTCCCCCGACCCCTAGTTTGATTAGTTAAAATTGCACGATAATGTACACATGTAGATAAGTGTGTACAGTAGATAGTATTAAAAAAAAAAAAAAAAAAAAAATAGCATGTTAGAGATACACTCGTAGATAAGGGTGTATCGTAGTTTTTGATTTAGTGTAGCGGACTAGCCTCGAGCGGACCTTAGGGTCTTTGCTGGTCCTAGATTCTGTAGTTCTGTAGTTCTGTAGTTCTTCTTCTTCTTGCCCTGGTTCTTTCTTATTTTTTGCGGGCGTTTTCTTTGTTTGCTTTATTTTTTTATTTTAAAGTAGCCTACTACTCTGATAAATTTTTAATTGCGGCGACTTATCCCCTTTGCGGCAGTCGCCAGATGGGCACTCTGAAAATATAATCAAAGACCTTCAGCAATCCTTCTATCCCAGTTCTACTCAAATGCAGTCCATACATTTCGTACATCTCTTCGTATCCATAGAACCAATTCCATACATCCCCTAACACCAAACCTTCATGCTCACATATTCATTCAGCCCAATTGTCCGAGACATTCATTCGATTTCAAAGTCCATCTTCTAAAACACAACACCTTTCATTCTAATTTCTTTCAGCTTTTCAATCAACCTCTTAGAACCCTCTCGTACCTCACACGAACCCACTTTCTTAACATTATTCCTCCCTACTTGTATGATCCAGCTGCATGAGTCACAACCAGACACCAGCTACCTCAGACCTCTTAGACAGATCATCTACTCAAGCACAATTACTTGTCATCCTCATCTTTCTATTTCCCTGAGTCCAAACTTAATCTACCCTGTTTTTCTCATTCAAGCTAACATTCCCACCACAATCAGCCACTTGATCATTTAGACTCCCATTTGATCTCCAATCGGAGTGCTTTGAGTGTTTGTGTTAGTTCTTATTCAAGGGCTCGGGCTATCCCTTGCTATAATTCTTCTTTAAAGGTTCGCGCTATCTCATCTATAATATTTTGATAACTCAGTCACCGATTGGTGACCTGGTCGAGTGAGAAATGTTGACATCGAACAATCGAGATGAACTGCTCCAATATCCCTTTAGCCATTTCGTTAAAGGAAAGAGAGGAAAGTTGCACACTCGATGATGGACGAGTGGCAAGAATAAGAGCTAGGTTCAGGGCTATCATAAAGTCAAGCGTTGACTATGCGTAAAGAATATTTGTGTTCGTTAATCCTATGAAATAGAACAAAAGGGGAATTTCCTATGTACATACATTTCATTGCAATTTTGAATGGGAAATTTATGCACACCTACTTTATTTATTACACTCTTCCCAATAAACTCTAATACCCTATAAGCATAATTCCTAGGCCTTATACCTTGCTTTCTAGGCTGGAGATCATAACTTACAAGGAAACCTAAGTCTTTTTCACATTCTGACCTTCTTGAAACTTTCCCATTCAATTAATATTTTTTCAGTGGATTGTACATACCTATACTAAGGACACTACACTTGATTATATTAAATTCCAATAGCTATTTCTCTGCCCCCATTGGAATAGTATAGTCAATTAATTTTGTAATACCTCAGCCTCTGAGTCAGACCTAATAATCATACCTTCGTATCATCAGAAAACTTGCTCAGGTTGCTTATTACTTATACCTAAGTCAAGATCATTGATATGAATAAAAAAAACAACAATGTTTTCAACACTGACTCGTGAGGAACTCCACTGGTAACATTCGCCTACTCAGATTTGATCCCATCTATACTAACTCTTTGCTGTCTGTCACTAAGACACCTAAAAATCGTTCCGTCAATACCGTGCATGCGCTTTAAATTTATTCAAAAGTTCTAATCCTAACTAAAATCCAAATAAATAATATCGTAATTCTCATATCTATCTACAAGCGCTAATAAAAAAAGTAATTTTAATTATGTATTACCAAACTGGTCGGACCACCAAACTTATTATGAAGAATAACCTAAGAACTGTACCTGAACCAAAACAAAGAACAAACCTGCAAAAAGGAGACTGTCAGCTCTTATCTCACTCATAAATTGGGATGCCCGAAAGAACACCCTCAAAGAGGATGACATACCACCTAAATTTCGGAGCTCCGAAAACACACGCACACTAGAATAATACGAAGTTTGCCTTAATTCAAGGAGGAAAATATAAAAGTTTAAGCGCTGACCAAAATCGACGATAATTACTCTTTCTTGAAAGTATATGTATTAAAGAAAAGCGACCTGGTCTAAACACAATCCAACTCCAACGACATACTTCCAAGTGCAAATTGACAGATTCGAGCAATAGCGTGCGCACAACATATTCGCCCCAAATTGCTAATCACCGTGGGAAAGGAGCTTAACCTCTGCCCACTACCCGTTGGCCAGAAGTTCCCCACCTTTGACTCGTCCCCTACTCCCTGCCTTAATGGGTTTTAGTTCGCTTACAAACTTCCATTTTTGTTTGTTAGTAAGTCTGTAAACACATATTGTAATAAATAAACCAATTTCTTGTGACATATGTCCACTTTGTCAATAAAGATGATACTCGCCTCATCAAAACGCGTCAGTGTAATTAAATATTGGCTAAAAGTAAATTAGTTTAATACTACCTTCCTTAAGTTTTCAATGAAGTCCGGAGAGCTTATTCTCGAGTTGAAAAAGAGAAGAGAAAGCGAATATACAACAAATCGAGTGGATTGAAAAGAAAATTATTAATGCCAAATTAGACGTTATTTCAGTAAATATCCAATATCCTCAGTGCTCTTCGTTGCATGATGTTGTGTTATCGACGGGTATTTCCTTTTGTTTTTCTTCTTTTTCATCGCCTGGTGGACATTTCTTGAATGTCCAGGATCCTTGCTCTTCGAGGGTGAACTTGGAGTTTTGGACTTACTTTTAGTAGCCCTAGTACGAGTGCATGGGCCTTAGCCTCTCTGTGAAATAGTATGCTCTTCTTCTTCAACTTTTTTCTTCTTCTTCTTCGTATTCTTTCAAGGGGAGCGCTTCTATCCTTGCCTCAATTCCTGATTCTCTTATTATTCTGTTCTATTATTAAATCCTTGAATGCTTTGGAACATTCAGGGTTAGCCGGCACAGCCACTGTTGGATGTTATTTGCCTTCAAAAAAGGCGCTTCAGCTCTTAGAGGCAGGCGTTATCGAGCGCTCCCGCCAGGGCTCATCGGTTCACTGCATTTCGTGATACCCAAGCCGGGTGGATCAACCAGAGTGGTCCACGACACGAGTCCGGCTTCGGATGCCTTCAAACCACTGTTGTTCCAGCTCGGCTCTCTTTTATCCCCACTGTCCTCGCCAGAACCGTCCCAGGCAACATGGCTTGTAAGTTCGACCTCAATGACGGGTTCTACCACTTGATACTGCACCCTAAGGCGTGGCTCCACTAGGGTATCATCGTCGGCAACGACTCCTTCCAGTTTACTCGTCTACCAATGGGATTCGCAGGTGCCTCCTACTTGATGCAGCAGGCTCTAGCTCCTGTCATTAACCAATGGGCCCGCCTTCACGTATTTAGATTATATACTTCCCCTGATACCCCCACGCCGTCCCCGGGCTTGCATCGAGGCTATACAAGATAGGTCCCTTCATCTTAACACCGCCAAGTGCACCCTGACCCCATGTTTTCATCTGGTCTACCTGGGCATTCAAATGGACCTTCGATCGAAAAAGGTCGCTCTCACTCCTGCGGTCGGCACCAAGGCACGGAGCTCTGTAGACTACGCCGTTCCCCACACCATAAACCGAAAATTCTGTCTCCGTTTGACGGGGATCATTAACTTCATCTCCAGCCATTCGGCTGCTCTTCTTTTGGGTCCAATTCTGTATGGAGCAGCATCACCTGGCTATCCCTAACGACCTGCTTCCCCTGAAGCTTCTCATATCCATAAAGTAGTTCAGGTGGAAGCGCCCTCAACCTCTATGTTTCTGGCCTACTGCAACGCTCCCCTTTCAGGCTTGGGCATCATCATTCCAGAGGCCTCTCTAGCTCTCCTGCTTCACACTACACGTTGGGTAACATCTTCCTGCTACAAACCTTAACTCTTTGGGTCATTCTAGCTCTTTTCCCTCGGGCTCACCTATCGTCAGATAATTTCCCTGCAATCTGCAACACCCTGTATGGGAAGCTGCCTCCGGCTATCCTCTTTCGACTGTCATCTTCGTGCCGGACTCTTCTACCTAGACACTTCCAGAGGTCCTTTCTCAACATCGGTTATTTCCGCTCCTGGACCTTCGAAATTTACATCTTGCCACGCCGGTATCTCCGCCTTCTGAGATTATATAAGGACTTCCCGGCACCGAGCCACCTCAGAAGCATTTTTGAGCTGTGTCTCTCCTCTCCCAGTCCTTTCGTACTCCTCCGCTCTTCATTATATAGCTTTCCTCCATTGCTCACAATGTTGTGCTTATATTTCTTGGTTATGTCATGTCGTTTTTTACACCACGTTTTAGCAACCAGGCTTAACTGCATTAGCTACATTCGTATGTGCAATATATATAATTATGCGGGTGCTCAAATCGCTGGAGATCTTTACTTCTGTCGGAGATATCCTCGATTGTTGCATCTTCTCATTTTTCTTTGCGGCGCTTGCGTATGCACTTTGCTTCGGCTTCTTTGATTAGTCATATTTCCTTTTCATAATTTCTTTTCTTTTTTGGACAGTTCAGGGCCATGGTTCTGTGCTCGCCCTTGAAGTTGTGCACTCGTCCAATCGGTGTCCCTCGGTTGCACATTCGCTAAACCACAGTGTTTACTTCTCGGGGCAGTTTCTGGATATGTGTTTTTCAAGTTTGTAGTATAAAAAGCACATTTGTATACTGTGGAATTCTTCCTGTTCGATGTTTTCTCCTGGGATCCTCATGAAAAGACCATGATTACGTCTGTAGTAGCTTTTCGTGCTACTTCTGCCGAGGCGAAAGTGACTTTGAACACAGGGTGTGGTCACGGAATTTGATTACTTCCCGGACCTTTGCCCATGTCTGTTGCTTTTTAATCTCTTCTTTGAGCTCTTTGACCGAGTGTTTCCCAACCCAGCTCTTCACTTTTCAGCAGATAACGCTGCGGTTGGCTGCCACTTGCGTGGGGTTTTTGCCTCAAGGCCGATGGTCCTTACTAGACAAGCTATCTCTTCGGACAAGAGCTTGTCCACATCTCTGGTTTCGTCACACAGAGCGATAAACCCACTTTAGACCTCGATGAACTTAACAAGTGCGACTTTTAGCTCAGCGTATACCACCTCGCAAAGTCGGCTCTTCTGGGCGAGGTTTGGCCGGGGAGGTTCCTCAGGGGAACCATCTTAGTGAGGGTTGCGTTGCTTCTGCCTTTGGTTATCCTTCTTCTTTCTTGCTTTGTAAACAATGTGTAATTATATGATTTGGGTAAGAGGCGTATTTAGCGATAAAGATATATAAGTGCAGGTGAAAAGGTTATTTGAATCTGACTGGGTTGAAAGCCCCCGCCCATAACCTAATTGGTCCACATCACTCCCCAACCGGAATAGATGAGGATGATGAATGGGTGGATCTGATTGAGCTCCTCTAGAGGAATGACTCATGGTAGACTTTATGAAAGTAGTGGCCGAATCAACTGCTACAACCCTTTTGAATCGCGTCTCTAGTTTCTTACATCGTAACTGCTCCCATCGTGCACAGAGACGGGGCTGCTTCTCTCTGTGGTCTTGGACAGACCCTCGGGTGTGAGGATTACTCCCCCACTTGAACACTCGAAAGTTACAGTTAAGTCCCACACTGGATTGATTTCTGACCCATGATTCAACAGTAGGTTATTCCTCAAACCAGTTTCTTTATGGAGCCTTAATTATGTTCGTACCAAGTGACAGGTATAGTTAGGACGAAATTAATGCATGGCAGACAGGTCTCGAATTCCAAAGCTGCTTCATGGGCGGGAGCAATGGGTGTTTCTTCAAGCTCTAATTTTCTTTTTTAATTGTAGGTGAATTCGACTAGGCTCTCCGGTTAACTTTCAGTAACCAGCGCTGCTTTCAGTCCTTTACTAAATATGTAGAAAATTGAATCTCGATTCGTGTGTCATCACTTGTTTACTGACGAAAAATCGGCCTTCACTAAGAGAAGAAATTACGATTTATTAAATAATGGAAATACAAAAAGTAAATGTTCCATTGATCACAATTAATTGCAAAATATAAAGAGAGTTAATAGTAGGGAAAATGGAAGTTGTGTAGAGAGGAGAAAGCTATGATTCGAAGTAGGAGAATTAAAGATTCCAGAAGACACTGGAATTCAGATATTTAAACATTATAGGATAATAATTTCTAATATATACATATTTAAAGTTAACAATTATTCAAGTTTACATTTTAGAGTTATGATTGTTAAAAAAAATATATGTTCCTTTATGATAAATCGTTCTCAGATTGTATACAGTTTTTGTGTTATTATTATTAGTTCTTACTTTACACACTTTTAAACACTATGATTACTATAAAATATTTTTATTTTGCTATTTTAATTTTAAGTATTTTATATTTTGTCATTTTAAACACTTTATGTTAATTCACTTTATTATTACTCATTTCATTATTTCAACACTTTATATTACAACGTTAATTCACTTTTATAATCTCATTTTTATTACTTCAACACTTTATATCTATTGACGTTTGTTGTTTTATGGACTTTATCCCTTTTTGAGTAATTCTTTTCTATTTAATTTCCAAAAGGTCTTCTGTGCGTTTCTTATTTGCTTGAAGGTCTGCAGGTTCAGCGTGTAGGGATGTAGACTGCGCCCTCCGATATAAAACCCTTCACTTCTTTTGGGGAGTATGACCCTCAAATGTCCACTTGAACTTCCCAGTATTGAGTCCTTGGAGCATCGGCCTCAAGTCCTCCTTCAGTGGCTTGCTCAGGGGCGAGCTGAACACCTTGAGGTAGATACCTGCTTCGTTGAATAGATAACCCTTGTTTAGGATTTCTTTCCTCATTGTGACGGATACTCTTTCGTACTTGTATATTTCATCTTCTTCGTCCTCTGTACTTAATGGTTCGATACGATACGACTTATTTAGAAAGAAATACAATAAGGTTTTACAAATATTTAAAAACTAAATAGATATATGTAAAAATAAATAGTAATAGTTGTGAAAGGTGGCGGGAAAATTCAGCAGAGAAGAGAAAGTAACAAGTATAAGAAATAAGTGGATGCTCCCGGTGTAACAGGAAGTAAGATTGTTGATTCTATACAATTTTAATTTTTACACATATAGATGAATTGGATTATTTATGTTTGGTTATATATACATATTGTAGCGTACGAGAAGTGGAGGCGAGCGGCGTAAAAACTTCGCCTGAATGAGTCTTTATTGAGACTCAGGATGGCTTAGTGTATTCGTCCGTTGCTAACGGTGGTCCAGGGACGCGAGAAGCTGTTCGCAACTCGTCTACCCTAGTATTTTTTTCTTTCCCTCTTTTCTTACTCTCCTTTGACCTCAATATTACTGTAATATTTTCCATTTTTATGAGAAACTTTTACAATATTATTTTTTTATTATAATCGTAAGAAATAGAATATTTATATGGGCTGTTTATGCTATGCATGAGTTTTTTATTATATGTAGTTTAAATATTTCTTATGTTTAGTAGTTGATATTTTTTTTACTTTTTGATTTAGATTTAGATTAGTTCGCTTTACTATAAGCTAATTTATCACTTTGTTATCTGAACTTATTTTAATTACTTTAATATTTATATGTTCATAATTAAACTTAGTCACTAATTCACTTAGTCATATCTGGTTATTATTAATCACTTGTTTTAGTCCCCTTAACGCGGTTATTTATTCGCTTTAAGTTATTTTAACACTTTCTTAATTTATTTCCATATTTACACATTCATAATTAACTTTATTACTATTATTTTATTTTAATTATATCTGTTTTTTGGTAATCACTTTAATACCGTTATTTATTCAATTTTCGTTTTAACACCTTTGTAAATTAGGATCTGGTTTTTATTGATCACTTATTTTAATCACTTTAATACCGTTACTTATTCACTTTTCGTTATTTTAATACGTTTGAAAATTATTTTCGACACTTAATCACACTTTAGTTTATTTATCAATTTCTGATGTCTTGTGTCCACTTTTAATTTTATTATAGGTGGACATGTTGACGGTGTGTACACACGAGTCCGGAATGTACATAGCGCGTTCCATCAATAGTCCTCTTATCTCCTTCGGTGAACACTGTCACTCGAAGGTCCACTTTTAGTCCTCGCGAAGAAGTCCATCGAGTAGTCATTCCTGATCTCCCTTCGGAGGCCTGCAAACGGATGCTCCGAAAACCATGAGATTCACGTTTTCGTGGTGAGAGAAGAATCCTCTTGGTGAAATATACTTCTTCTCCGTGAGGAGGGGGGGGGGGGGTACTGCGGGATATTTCAAGATTGCTTCGTCGTCGTCTTCTTCCGTGTTTGGCTTATTCTCTTGTTGTTGTTGTTGTTGTTGTTGTTGTTCTTCTTCTTCTTCTTCTTCTTCTTCTTCTTCTTCTTCTTCTTCTTCTTCTTCTTCTTCTTCTTCTTCTTCCTGTTACGACATTGTTTTCTTTTACTTTTTCCTTTGTCGTTTCTTCTTTGGGCTTTTCTTGTAGCTTTCGTTTTTAGCCTCTTTTTCTTCCTCCTTGGTTATTTCATATTCTGTAGTTTTTGCTGCTGTTTGTTGTATGGTTCTTCTTCTTCTTTTCTATTTGCATTATTATGCTGTGGGTCGTCAACGAATTGTATATTCAAGATTTACTGCGATGCTGGGTTGGGCGGGAACCATAACTTCTTAAGCACGTTCTTCTGCAGGAGTCGATTTAACTCGTCTGCAAAAGTGCTGGGGTTGCCTAGGTTTGCCAAGTGAGCAAAGATGACCATGGTCATTAGTTCTTTGCACTCACTTGGCATCACCAGCTTTGGAGCCGTTGTTTCGGAGACCGTGGTTCTGGTCGCCGCCCCTGCTTCCACGTAGGTCCTTGACCTTGCCTCCTTTTCTTGCTTGATTTCTTTGCGTTTTGCCCGGATAGCTTTCTTGCAGACGGGTCACCACATGGTCAAGGCCCTGTGTTCCTCTCTGCACTTTGCACATCTTGGTTTCTCTGAAGCACACTCCTTCCATCCGTGTCCTGATCTGGAACAGACGGAGCATGTGACTTCGGGCGCTGTACATTCGTTCGTCGGATGCTTTTCAACGGCTAGACTTCTGAAGTAGCTTTCAAGGTGGATAAACTCTTCTGCTTCTATTTACTCAGGAGATATTCGGAGGTAGAACCCCTGGAGTCCCTTCTTCATAGCCTTCTGTGCCATCTAAATACTCGCAAAGATGGTTTTACGATGGTTTTGCCGAACTTCTCAACCTTGACAATTTTTGCCCATTTTATTTTTGCTGCTTAGAAAGCTCGTCCTAGATATCTTCATAGCTGTTGTCCGTGGTGAAATGGTCGAGACTCCTGAGGATGATCGTTCGACGGACCAGGATTTCACGAGGGACGGAAGCCTCAAGCCCAATCTTCGGAAGGGGATTTTTGACTTCTTCTGATACGATCTTCTCGACGTCTTCCATTGTTCAACATACCGTTTCCAAACCGTTGGGCATGTCAATTAGCCTTAGGAGAGCTATATTGAGCACGCCAAAGATAGTTTCCATTACCGTTTGCCGACTTAGTTTCGTTTCCCCTCTGATGATGGGGAGGGGGATCCGTTTGGTGTCCAGGTTGGGCGACCCCATGGCTCCCTTCGGGCACCGTTACCCCTCTTTCTTCCTGGTTATACTCTCTTCTTCTCCTGGATAATTATCTCATTTGACTCCCAAAACACGAGTGTGTCTACATTGTTCCAGAACATTCTACACAAATATGTGAGCTTACGTGGCAATGCCAACGTTGTCAGCCGTCAGTGTGCCACAAGCAAACACTGGGTAAACATCTTATCAGCCTGTCATCGTGCCTAAGGCTCAAGAACATTATTTTCATTTAAAAAACGTTATTGTAGAGAGTATGAGGCTGGTATATGTTACAGGAAGCTTTCTGAACAGTTCCATATCCCTATAAGCTTTGAAAAGTACATCATTCAGAACTGAAGGAAGGAAGGAACCGTCAGTAGCAATTCAAGAACAGGTGCTCCGAGGAAACTAATGCTTAGTGCATGCTCTAAACTAGTGAGAATGGCGAAAAAAGATCCCAGAACATCAAGGAAACAATTGGTTGAAGAACTGGCGTCAACTAGCTTAAAAAGACTCTGCTAGTACCGGTGTAACAGGCCAAGGTATACCCCCTGTCTGGACTATACCCGGGGTAAAAGGGACCTAGGTCAATTTATACATCGGGTATATTATGGCCTAGGCCGATTTATACCTCGAGGTATATTATGGCACATGCCATTTCATACCCCTCCCAGGCCAGATTATACGCCCAATTATATCAGTAATGTTGAGTAATATATGCAAGAATTACTGAATTTTTCGACAGCGACTCAGATGGTTGAGCGGGTCGCCTTATGACCGAAAGGTTGGCGGTTCTAATCCTGGCTCCCACAGGTGCAGACTGTCGTTGTGTCCTTGGACAATACAGTTCACCCACCTCGCCTATGTATGAATGTGGTGTGAGTGAGTGATTGGCGCGGTCGGAAAGGCCTCTGGCGCAGATTGGAAGCCTCGCTTCCGTCAGTCTGCCCCGGCAGCTATGGCTACAATAGTACCTTACAACCACCTAGCATGAAGTGACGGGGCTCCTCTCCATCCGCGGGGGCTACGTGGACATGTGGGTCTGCTGCCACTTTGGCAAGCGACCAAGCCAAGATCGGCACATCTAGCCCCTCTGCTATTACTGTCACCGCTTCGGCCATACGAATCGTTCTTGTAGACGTGCAAAGTCGGGGTCACCCGAAGTTTGTGTAAATTGTTCCAAGGTCGCACACGATAAGTCCAAATCGTGTGTGGCCAAGTGTGTCAATTGTGGAGAGCCGCACCCCGCTTCTTCGAAGCAATGCGGTGCATATCTCCTTGAGAAAGAAATCCTGGCCGTTCAGGCCCAGGATCGACTCTCATTCCGCGAGGCTAACGACTTGGTCCTGGCGCGCCCGGCTCTGACTGGGACGTCATATGCCTCAATACTTAGAAAGGCACCCTCTGCTCCTGGCCCATCCAGGCCAACGAGCACAGTTGTTTCCGTGCCCATTCGGAGACCTTCTGCGGGCTCTACTTAACCCTGGCGCTCCCCTGGTAAAGCTGACGGCAAAAAGGGTTCACACCCAGCCCCGGCTAAAACCAGGGCTCCCCCCTCTTCCCCCAGCGTGACCGTTTCCCGTAAGGCGAAACGGCCACGCGCCTTCACCGAGTCGTTAGACTCACAGGAGGCAAGACCCTAAAGATGGTTGCTAGGCCATCTTCCGGGGTTCCTAAAGCTGTTCCCCGAAAGGAGGACAGCAACAAAGGAGCTTCGGCTTTTTCGCCCACGCCCCGAGGTGGAGCGAGTGGCTCGGAGACGGTGGTTGACCGAAAAGAGTGCCCCCCCACCTCCGAAGCCGCAACGCCCGCCTAAGGTTTCGAGGCGGAGGGAGGAAAAGACTTGCATGGCGAGCCAAACCTCCCCCAATAAGTCCTCGAAGGTGACAGCGCCTTCAGCGCTTTGTCCGACCAACAGCGCCTGGGGTTCTGCCCACGGGAAGCGTATGGCCATTCCCGTGAGGGTATTCTGTTCGAGGAGGGCCCCCGCGTCTCCTCCAAACTAGGCCTGGAGGGCATATTCCGTTAATGGAATTGCCGTAGACTCCGGGCCAACTCGGAGGAGCTGCGGAGGCTCGTCTCGTCCCGTTCCCCGTTAGCTAGCTTTTTTCAGGAGACCATGCTAGGCACGTGCCCCCTGCCCGCCCTCCCGGGGTATAAGGGTCTTGCGATCCCACCACCGCGGGATGGCCGGGCTGGGGGATGCGCGGTTTACACCCGGCATGATGTCTCAGTTCTTCCTTTCTCTTTAGATACCTCCTTTCAGGCAGTGGCTGTGCAGCGGCACCTGGATAGGAGGTATACTATCATTTCTGCGTACATTCCACCGTCAGCTGACTTCGACGCGGGGGACTTCCGCCGCGTCGTGACACGGTTGCCGATGCGCTATCTCTTGCTTGGAGATCTGAACGGCAGGCTTTCTCTCTGGGGAGATTACTCCATAAATCCCAGGGGACAAGTCCTTGCCGATCTGATCGAAGAGCTTGAGATGGGTGTCCTAAACGTGGATGAGTTTACGCATCACTTTCCGAGAACCGCTTCATTTTCTTGCCTTGACCTATCTTTGTGCTCTTCGGATGTATAGTCTGATTTTGATTGAGGGATGGTCGATGACCTCCATGGTAGTGATCACTTTCTCATTCAAATATCATTTTCAGGGCAACTGGCGCCTGAGAGCCCACCTCGGTGGTGCTTGGCGCGGGCGCGGTGGCCTGCATTTCAGGAAATGACTGACTTCTCTATCTCAGTCGAGGAGTTTAGGTCGGTAGATGAGGCCGTTGAGTTCTCCTCCAGCAACCTCATCGCCGAGGGCCTGACTACTATTCCTAGGACCGCAATCTCGGACCCCGCGTTCGTGGCAGAATACTTAGCGACTGCTTTTTCCGCATTCTCTAGCCGGGATGCTGCTCCACCAGCATTCAATGCACGTCGTGATGTCGCGGAAGGCCGCCGGCTGGACTTTACCTCCGGAGGCGGAGAACCCTTCAACGACAAGTTTACTGTGAGTGAGTTGCGCTCCGCTTTCGCTTAGACAGCACTACGCCACGGTGTTTTTCGATCTGGAGAAGGCCTATGATACCGCATGGCGATGCGGTTTCATGGACACTCTCCACACGATAGGGGCGAGGGGACGCCTCCCAATGTTTATATCTGAATTTTTGCGAGATCGTTGATTCCACGTACGGGTGGCGGGAGCCCTCTCTGGCCCAAAGGAGCAGGAGGAGGGTGTCCCGCAAGAAATCTCAGTGTCACACTCTTTGCCCTGAGCATCAACGGCATCACCTCGGTGCTGCCGGAAGATGTTCTCGCTACGCTCTACGTGGACGTCCTTTCGATCTCTTTTGGCGTGGACCAGATGCGAACTCTGCAGCGTCGACTCCAACAGGCATTGAACCGCGTCTCTCGCTATGCTGAAGCGCACAGGTTTCGGTTTTCTTTGGCCAAGACTAAGGTGGTGCACTTCTACCGCCATCCACGGCTTCACCCCAACCCAGATTTGTTTCCTTATGGGGTGCGCCTGGATATGGTTGAATCGCACCGTTTCCTTGGTTTTATATTCGATCAACGCCTCACCTGGGAGGCTCATATTCGCAGCCTTAGGGTCTCTTGTACCCGCGCCATGGACATTCTCCGTTCCGTGACGTTTAGCACTTGGGGCGCTGATACTTCCTTACTTTTTTATCGATCCTTTGTTCGTTCGAAGCTCGACTACGGATGCGATTTTTATGCATCCGCAGCAGAGCGTTTATTGCGGAAGGTGGATTCAATCCACCACACCGGCCTTCGCCTTGCGACCGGTGCCTTTCGCACTTTCCCCATTGAGAGCCTGCTGATCGATGCTGGGGAGTTGCCACTTGCTCTGCACCGCGTGCAGTGCATCACTCGCCTGTACGCGCGAGCACGAAGCCTCCCTGAGTCGCCAACAGCTCTCACTGCATCCACAGCTGATCTCGATGGTGCCTATGCCGCCGAGAGACGACAGTCTTACCCTAAGCCCTTTGGGTTTAGGGCCAGGAAACTCCTTCGAGAGGTAGATATAGCTCTCGGGCCGGTGGCTTCCCTGGTTTTGCCCAGGACGCCACCATGAAGGGTACCACCTTTGGCTATTTGTCGCCACGCCTCTACTCCCAAAGCTTGTACGGCGCCGGGAGTATTGCGTTCGACCTTTTTGGAGCACACATCATGTCACGCTGGAACCGTGCCAGTGTATACGGATGGCTCCAAGTCCCAAGAGGGGGTCAGCTTCCACGCCGTATCCCCTCTGTTTGAAGTCAGCGGGGCTCTACGATGCGCTGCGTCTGTCTTCACGGCTGAGCTGGTAGAAATACACCACTCGGTACGGGAGATTACGCGAAGTGTTCGGTTCGGAGACCGGATTGTAATCTATAGCGATTCACAAAGCGCCATGAGTGCTCTCGGGGCATTGGAATCTCCGCATCCCCTGGTTCGCGATATCCGTGACGCATCGGTTTTGGCGAGCCGGGCAGATGTCGAGATTATCTTCTGCTGGGTTCCTGGACATGTAGGAATTGCGGGGAATGAGCGCGCCGATGAGGGCGCCAAAAAGTCCGCGAGGACTCTGCGACCGGACCAGCGTTTGGCTCTTCCTCACACCGACTACATGGCAGGAATACGGGCAGCTCTTCAGACTGCTTGGCAAAGAAGATGGGAGACGGTCGAAGGGAACTTAAAGTTGCGTGCCATTGCGCGGCGACTGTTACCATGGACCTATCCCCCAATGCCGTGACGGCTTCAGTTCGCTTTATGTCGTCTCCGAATCGGACATACTCGTGTGACGCATCGTTATCTGATGGAGCGCTCACCAGCGCCCTATTGCGTCGACTGCGTCGCCCCCCAGACTATTTGCCACATTCTTGTCGAATGTCCCAGTCTGGGTGATCTTCGCGCACGATACCTGTCCCGGTACTGGGATGGGCGGGGTCGCTACCGCCTCTCCCTTGTGCTCGGGACGAGTTCGTGCACATTGACTTGTGGACTGGTTGACTTTTGGGGGGAGGCCAGACTTTTTCCTTTATTTAAGGTTCTTTTTGTTTTTGTTTGTTATTGTTGTTTTGTAGGTTTAACTCTCCTGCACCGGAGTGAGGGAGACCTCTTCCCGCTGCCGGAGATTGCTTCCTGATTGTTAAGTTTTTCCAATTTATATCAGTTATGTTTTCATATTTAATATTTTAAAGTAGCCTAGTTCTAGGCTGTCGTGTTTTTCGTCGACTTATGCCCAAGTGGGCAGTTGCCAGATGTACTCTATAAAATTAAAAATAAAATAAAATAAAATAGCATGGAGTGAATGAATAATGCGATGTAACGCATCTTTGAGTGTCCAAAAAAGCACTGTATACAACTGATACATCACCATCATTATAATTTTTATTAACATTTGTCAACAATTATTTGGTTGGTTTAGCTTTGCTATCATTCTGTATTATCTACCTATGGCTACAATAGTACCTTACAACCACCGAGCATGTAGTGAATGAATAATGCGATGTAACGCATCTTTGAGTGTCCAGAAAAGCGCTGTATACAGCTGATACATCACCATCATTATCATTTTTATTAACATTTGTCAACAATTATTTGGTTGGTTTAGCTTTGCTATCATTCTGTATTATCTAACAATCCATGGTTTCTTCTATGAAGCAGAGAGCAAAAGTGTGGTTTACATTTTTTATTAGTTAATTAAGAAAAGATAAAAAGTTGATGGAAGCAATTCAGAGTAAGCCTAAATCATAAAGACACCTGATTTATTTTAGCTAGTACGTTTCAATTTTTGCAAATTAATTCCTAGATTTTAAAAAGGCTTAATTATGTTTTAATTAAGTTTTTTGGCAATCTTTTACATTAGCAACTCGGGCGTTTTTGTGTTTCGTTCCAAATTGAACGATATCGTGTTTCATCTTTCGTTCATCCGCGCATGAAGTTGCCACTTTTGTAGGAGTAAACATAGGGAAAAATAGGAATAACTAAAAATGTTTGGTTACTGGAAGCCAGTTTCGAGCCGTTCTATAGGTTGCTATATAGGGGGGGGGGCTTCACCCCGCTTGCTTCGCTCGCCCTCAGGAACAAGGACGAATCATTATGGGATAACAGGAAAAAATCCCGAGTCACTAATGTAAAAGATTACCGTTGTTATATTTACATTGATAGCTAGGTCGTTGAGGGAGATAGGCTGCCTGCTTTTGTCAATAAAAAATGGCGCGCGAATTTTTATTCCCGTGTAGCTCAGTCACGGTTTGTCCTATCAAAGAAAAAAAGCATTGGATTCCGACAATTTTTGCTTTCCAATGATGTATGGCTTGCTATGGTAATTCAAAGAACATGAAATCGTTGTGTGATGCAATTTTAAGAGGGAAAAAATGGCCACACATAACTTATTATACAAATTTATGGCATATCCATGTTCACATTTGAAATGTCAAAACAAAACTTCATGTAGGTATGTATCAGCATTAGTTTTTCTCATCAAAATTTCAATGTTTAAAAATTATTAAATATATTTTACAACAAAACCACATCTGAATGTTTGCGACCATTTTATCATAGAAAGTTAACAATTAATAAGAGTTAAAAGGGAAATTGATTACCACGTTAGAGTGGTGTATTCTGGACTAGGCTATTTTATACCCCTGGGTATAGATTGGCTTAGGACGGTTTATCTCGCGGGGTATACTCTGGCCTGAGCCGAACTATACCCGGGTATAATCTGGGCGGGTGTTAATTTGGCCTGTTACACCGGACACGAAAAGTTCCTCTACTGAGGAGGAAGCATGTTGAAGCTCGCATAATGTTTACCACACAGATGTGAACCAAAAAATACCATTTTAGCCACGAAATTCTTTGGTCAGATGAATTAAAAATAGAATTATTCGGAAACCAGGCAATGGCTTCGCCACTCCCCCTCTAAGAGGGAGGGGGGGGGGCTTGCTCTTCATTATTAACATTAAAATCTAAAAAAAAGAAGCCATGGTTAAATTTTTATAAGTTTTATGAACTTCGCCAATTATAATAATTTTAAAAATGAACTGTAAACTATTTCCCCCCTTTCAAAATATCACGTTGCTAAAATATAGTTATAGATAAAATAAAAAAGCAGCCTTACTTAAATTTTAATAAATTTTCTGAACGTCTCCAATTGTAATTCATTTTCTTTTAAAAAATTATAAAGCATTAGATAATCATATTTATTTTTTCTGAACTAAACTATTTTGTTTTTTTTAAACTCTAAAGAAATTCTTAGAAATTACCTTGATAAAAATTTAAAATATACTTAAGTCATAACCAAACTAAGATGAAATTATTATTCAAATACTCAAAAAAATCCCGTTCTTAAATTTTAGAGTTAGTGATGAGGATGAGGATGATGATGATGATGATGATAACTACAATAAGTTGGTTTAGTATGAACCTAATACCGCCTACAATCAAAAAAAAATCCTGCCACCTGTGAAGCACGTTGGAGATAGCATAATAGTTTGGGACAGCTTTTCATCGTCAGGTACAGGAGTCTTTCACACCATAGAAGGAAAGATGAACTCAGAGGAATACTTCACAATTTTAGAAACTATCTCAGTAACTTCGCCCAAAAACTCAAGATGAGTAGACGTTGTGTGTTTCAGCACCATAACAATCCTAAGCATACGTCAAGGTAAACAACTGAGTGGTTCATTACCTATCGTATTAATGTTTTTAAGTGGTCTAGTCAGTCCCAAGACTTGAATCCCATTGAACATCTTTGGAAAGAGTTGAAAATTAAAATTGGAGATAGAAAGGTCTCCAATCTTGCGGATTTAAAGTGAGTATGTGTTGAAGAATATGAGAAAGTCTCAGCTGATATATGAATGAAACTTGTTTCATCCTACAAGAGACGTTTGTAGGCTGTTCTGTTTAACAATGGACAATCCACAAAATATTAACATTATTTCTCATGTCAAGTTATGAATACTTTTTTTATCTGTTCTGAATATGTTTTTTTTTAGTATTATACTTTATGATAGTTTTACAAGTTATTATTTTCTGTTATTTATTTATTACAAATTTCGTGGTATTCTGATGTTCCTAAATATAATGAATTACATAAAATACATTTTTCTACAAAGTTATGGATAATTATTTGACCATATATATATATATATATATATATATATATATATATATATATATATATATATATATATATATATATGTATATATATATATATATATATATATATATATATATATATATATATATATATATATATTAGGGGAATCGACCCTCTCCCTCCTTTCTCAGTTGAGACACGTGACGTTGACCGCAAAACATCTGGGCCGTGTAGG
Source organism: Ceratothoa steindachneri (assembly GCA_963969495.1). Classification (NCBI taxonomy): domain Eukaryota; kingdom Metazoa; phylum Arthropoda; class Malacostraca; order Isopoda; family Cymothoidae; genus Ceratothoa; species Ceratothoa steindachneri. The sequence goes on along the minus strand of OZ018336.1, from coordinate 85,407,386 downwards.
CACCTTGGGTCAATCTCGTAACCACAGCTCTTCGCTCTCGTCCCTATGAAAAGCAGAACGGTTAAAACTGCAAGATCTCCTCTACGAGTGTGTATTCCATTTCACCTCAAGTACGAAATTGGAAACGCGTTTCTCTCAAGCTCGAAGGGCCTTCAGACCAGAGCTAAGATGGCCTGAGAAAACCCGTTGGAGTAAGAACTCTCCTGCGGCCCATCCACAAGCCATCCCCCCCCCTCTCCTACAAATACCACAGTGGGGTAACGAGGTATTAATACCAAACATTTGGTAAAAACGGGGTAAAATGCGTGAGTCAGTCAGGCTATGAAGTCCCCGGCAAAAGAGGCCTTGGCTACCAAGAGAAGGGACTAAGAAGCAGCTCATACTCGAGCTAGGTCCTGGTTATCAAACTGAAATTTAAGTTAACTTGTCCAAGTTTAACTCATTCTCGTCAGAGAACCCCCCTCCCTATCCTGGTGTAGCACAAAGCACCGAGATAGTCATCGCCCTTGAGGAATTCCGAAACGACGAAGAAGAAGCTCCTCCTCGAGCCCGTTCTCCGGTGGTCACACCGAACTCTAAGTTAACTTGGTTTAAGAACCAAGTTCAACTTACTCTCGTCAGAGAGACTCCTCCTATTCTGGGGCATCCTGAAGCACAGGGATAGTCCTCACCGTTGAAGAAGAGACCCGCCCCCCTCCCCGACTACACTCCTCGCCCTTGAAGAAGACCCCTCCCCCGACCGAGTACACTCCCTCCAGTACTCCCCTTAGTCAAAGCATTCAAGACTTAGCGCATAGGTAGACAGTGCGAATTACTCCCCAGAGTAATCCGAAGAGGAGAAAGGAACATTCTTTCACTATTCTGTAGTGATATCCCTTCCTGACGGAGGCGTGTGGCTCCCCAGCTGCCACGTTCGCCAAAGTCCTTTGCGGCTTTCAAGTTATTCGCCCGCAACCTCCATCTGGCCGGTCGGCACGCGTCTTCGAGAAAATAACATTCCCGAGGTAAAGTGGCTCATTGAGTTCAAGGTCAGACTCAAACCCGTTCCAAGGGGTATCCACAAAGGTATATGCGGCCGGTAAAGGCCGTTAGCATTTTGTCTTTTTATAAATTGAATTAAGTGGTGGGTCAACCATCACTATAATGTCAAGTAGGTCAAGTTAGAAAGCCTTACTTAGAAATTATTGAAGTCCTTACTGTGTATTTAAATTTGTAATATTTCAGTGGTTTAGGTTTATTTTTGTTTTAATTTGTGTTAACATTTTTTTTTATTCTATCCTCGAATCGTTACGTATGTTATAAGGAACCTTTAAAGTTTAAAGAAGTCAAGAATCAATATAATAATAATCAAACATATATAGCACTCTTAGAGAGGTATAACGTTAATCAAGGAGTTCTTTTGGGGGGATGGAGGGGGTAGTACTTAAACAACCCGTAAGTACCAACACCTTCCATCACTCGGTCCTTCCTATACCACGACAATATATATATATATATATATATATATATATATATATATATATATATATATATATATATATATATATATATATATATATATATCGGAAAATAATCAATCCATTCATTCTGATTAACAACGTTTCGAGCTGGGGCACTCATCTTCTGGATCCTAGGAAATATGACAATTGATTAGCAAAGTTAAAAAGAATTAGAAATATAGCTTTAGATTACTTACATAAATGGATTATAATAACTATAAAAATTAGGGTAAATGCTTAATTCACTGTATGCAATAATTGAACATTTTAAATAAATAATACTACAAAGTTATGAAATATACAAAGGTTTTGATAACTATACTGAAGAACACACCTTAACACTAAGCAGTGAAATATTTCATCTGACGAATATTTGAACAATAATATTGAGTATGGTTTGGTAGCTTGTGAACTTTACAGAACATGAAGAGGAACTGACGAATTATCTGAATTAAGAGTTGGTTTTAAAGATCTAATATAAATTGATTCTGCGATTTTGAGTTAGTCTCACATTTATTGCTGGCAATGATTTTAAAGTTTTCTATTGTTATTGAAGAAGAAAAAGAAGGATAAGAATGTAGAGAGTAAAGAGGAAAAGGGGAGGCCTCTTCCTCAAGGGAAGACCCCGTCTTCAGAGCCCAAGTGTCAGAAGGTCACCCTCATTGGTGACTCGCAAACACGGGATCTGCAGGCCGCTGCTAGCGGCCCGCCTTCGCACTAGCGTGAAGGTAAGCTGCCTGCCAGGACAGGGTAACCACAACATCAAAGAAGAGGCAAAGAAAGCTCAGATTTCCGAGAATTCAGTTGTTGTTCTGATGGTGAGTGGCAACGACCTCTACCTCAGAGGGGGTAAAGTTGGCTTCAGTGGTAAGACCATCCAAACGGTGATGGGAGCCGTGGATGACATAGAGCTTAAAACCCGCAAACGTGCCATGGTTGGGATGCTTCCGAGAAGAGGTCCATCCCGAACCGCTCACGAGAGAAACGTCGCAGTGAACAGAAGGTTAGCGGATCTCTGCACGGCAGAAGGAGTCTTCTTCGTGGACCCCTATCGTACCTTTATCGGTAGAGACGACCTCTACCAAAGGGACGGGATACATCTCTCCTTTAAAGGGAAGGCCTTTCTCGCCAACCTAATTCAAGATGTCGTGGAACGCACCCAAAGGAGCGTTCGCAACAGAGAGAAAGCGGACGTGCGCCAGCACCCCATGTCACTTCTGAAACGACCTTCTCGGAGGTCGTCAAAAAGGGTGTGACCACGAAAACAGAGAAGCAGGGAAACTGAATAGCGTAGGGAGTCCTATACTAGGGGACTCCTTCAAAGTTCTTTTGTTCAATGCGAGGTCAATCAGGAACAAGTTTCTTGAGCTCCGTGGCCTCGTAGCAACAGAAGAACCTGAGATGGTGGCCATAACGGAGTCGTGGATAAAAACTTCAAGCCGAGATTTTGAAGGTGAATTCACGATTACCGGTTACCAGCTCTTCCTGAAAGATAGGCCAGACAGAAAGGGTGGCGGTGTGATGTTGTATGTCAAGGATACTCTCAACTCGACGGATTGCGACATCGTATCTGACCATGAACTACTAGGTGTTGGCCTAGAGATATATCCTGCCAAAAACAGGACCCTGGTGCTTTATAGACCTCCTGCCCAACTCGTTGAAAAGGACAGAGATCTGTACCAGCTACTAGGATAACTTGTCGAATAGAGAGTGTGTATCGTTATGGGGGATTTCAACACACAAGTTGACTGGGAGACCAGAGAACCCTGTGGCGAGAACGCACTACTCCTGGAGTTCGCGAACAACGAGTTCCTGACTCAAGGGGTGAAAGAGCCAGCGAAAGGAGATAATATCCTCGACTTGGTTTTCACCTCTGATGATGACATCGTTGAGGACCTCTCTGTTGGCGAAGAGCTCGGTGGCAGTGACCACCGACTAATTAGATTTGTAGTCAAAGTCCTGAAGGCAGGGCCTGCACCTAGTAAATCGAGGAAACTTGATTTAAGAAAAGCAGACTTTGCAGGTTTTCGTGCTGGACTGACTGACGCGAGGCTAGAAGTGTGCGATTGTGTTGAAGACTCGTAGAACAGTTTAAAACCACATTCCTGAGTCTTCAATAGCGTTTCATCCCTCTGAAATTCCCCCGTCGGTCTTCTATTTAACCAAAGTCGTTTAATCGAGATATCGGCCAACTGCTTAGGGAGAAGAGAAATGTGTACCGGCAATCGAAGATCTCGGGTGACTTATACGAATACCGGAGTCTATCCAGAAGAGTGAAGTCCAGCATAAGGGCGGCTAAGCGGTCTGAAAAACTCTGAGTGGCGAGACTCTGTAAAGAGAATCCCAAGGAGTTTTTTGGATATGTAAACAGCCGTAAACCAATTCGTCGAACGATTGGCCCTTTGAGGAATGAGGAAGGGACATTAAAGCACTCAGATGCAGAAAATTCTAACCTCCTCAACGACTACTTCTCTTCAGTGTTTACTGAAGAGTGTGGTCCCATCCCCAGCCAATAGATTCCTACTCGGGGGAAAAGCTGGAGGATATGGACTTCACCGAAGGAGAAATAGAAAAGAAGATCAGTGATCTAATGACGAATAAGTCGAAAGAATAAGACGAAAGAAGTGCGCGATTAAGTGTCACGACACCTGAGCGCAATCTTCAACATGTCAATCAGGACCGAATGCGTTCCTAGAGACTGGCGTGAAGCGGAGGTGACTCCTATCTTTAAGAAACGAGACCGTAGCCAACCGACGAATTACCGACCTATCATTCTGACTTTGATAGTCGGTAAACTCATGGAAAGCATGATGGTGGACAAAATGACTTCGCATTTAGAGTCAAACCTGCTACTGAGGAGTTCCCAGCACGGCTTCCGAAGGCAACGGTCATGCCTCACGAACCTTGTGGAATTCTTCCACTTCATGTTCAGTGAGCACGATCGGGACAAGGCGGTGGATGTGGTGTACTTAGACTTTCAGAAAGCCTTTGATAAGGTACCACACCGCCGCCTTCTCCGGAAAGTGCGAGCGCTGGGCATAGACGGAAAAGTAGCCGGCTGGATCGAGAACTGGCTAAGTTGACGCCCCTAACGGGTGGTGGTGAATAGACAGGCTTCTGAATGGGTGCCCGTTACTAGCGGGGTGCCTCAAGGTTTTGTCCTGGGACCACTACTATTCACCATCTACGTCAACGACATGGACGGTGACATGGTTGCCAAGATTTCAAAATTTGCCGACGATACCAAGCTTGGTATGAACGTTGCAAAGGATGGAAATACTACAAGCCTGCAGGATTATCTTCGGAAGATTGGGGAGTGGTTGGACACGTGGCAAAAGCCTTTTAACGTGAACAAATGCAAAGTGATGCATATCGGCCACCGAAACCCCAATCTCAGTAAATCCTTAAGGGTACTGCTCTTGAATCCACTGACACTGATAAGGAATTGGGTGTAACAATCACTAGTGACCCCAAGTTCTCGAAACAGTGCATTGAGGGGGAGAAAAAGGCCCGAAGGATGCTAGGCTACATAAAGTGCCAGTTTGGATATCGGAACAAGGAGATTGTACTGTGTTTGTATAACTCACTTGTTCGACCGCACCTGGAGTATGCCGTACAATTTTGGAGTCCTTCATTTCGAAAGGACATCGCAAGATTGGAACGTGTGCAAGCCAGGGCAACCAAACTGATTTTCTCTATCAGACATAAAAGTTATGAAGATAGATTAAGGGTATTATATCTGTTCTCGTAGGAAACCCGTAAATTGTTTGGTCAGTCCATCGAAGACAACACCATTGCGCAAACAATCAGGTATTCTATCCTTGACAGGGAGAAAAAATGCATTGATTTATCATTTTCAAATAGGAATCTACATTCAGTTAGAGAGAATATTATTTAAGAAGTAACGATAATTTTCGTCTACATAATTCATTTTTAGTTCCCATTTCAGGAAATTTAAAATAATGGATTTGCTTAGGGACAGTAGGTATATTTACTTTGGGTGAATAAATATTGTTTAGAAATATTTGAATCATTTTATCATTGTATAACGACGGATAGCTATTATTAGTAAAGTACGTTTATAATTTTAGGAATTCATGATGCATAGAGTCGTAAGTGGAGGTAAGAAGCAGTGTAGGCCTGACGGGATGGAGTACTGTCAAAGTCGGTTTACACCAAGGGTCGTCTCTAAGCCCATACCTCTTCGACTTAATAATGCATGCCATTTCTAAAGGGATAAGGAACCCTTCCCAATGGTGCATGCTTTTTGTTCATGCCATTGTTTTATGCGGCACTATTAGATTAGAGATTGAAGGGAAGCTGGAGCTTTGGAGAGAAGCATTAGAGGGAAGCAGTTGAAAATTACCTAGGAGAAAAAAAAAAGTATCTAAGTTTCTTGGATGATACCCAGGGAGGGCTTAGAATGCAGGGGGAAATCTTGGAAAAAAGTGGGGAATTTTATATATTTAGTGTCCACTGTAACAAGTGATATAGATTTGGACGCTGAGATTGCGCATAGAATCAGAAGCGAGGTGGAATAATTGGAAAAAGACATCTGGAATACTATGTGACAAAAAGATTAACATAAGATCAAAGGAGAAAGTGTATAAAACAGTGTTTGGACCAGCATTGCTATACGGAGCATGACATGGACAATAAAGAAGACCCAAGAGAGGAAGCTAGAAGTCAGCGATAGAAAAACGCTGGGGTGGACTTGTGGAGTGACGAGGATAAATAATATCCGGAAAGAACGAATAAGAGCAACAATAAAAGTGACAGAAATTTCCAAGAAAATTCAGGAAAAGAGACTACAGTGGTACGGGCACGAGATGAGACGAGAGAATGAGTATGTAGGAAAGAGGGTGATGCAGATGGAGATGGGGGAAAATCGTAACGGTGGAAAGAGGAAAAGACGTTGGATGAAAAATATTAGGGAAGACCTGGAAAGAAAGGGACTCACAAGAGAAGACACGAAGAGCCGGAGCGAGTGGTGAAGGCTTGTCAGAAACGCCTACCCCGCGTAAGAATGGGTAAATATGAAGAGAAAGAAGAAGAAGAGTCGTAAGTGGAGGAGAGATGGTAACCGCAGTATAACAAAGTTTTTATGGCTGATTTTTTTTTTATTTAAAGTCACACGAACTGAAAAAGTTTATACATAACCGAGTGAACGTAGGCTTTCGGAAAACTGTAGTGACAATGGAATCTTGCGTCTTACGAATAATAAGGTCTGAAAATGGTAAGGTTCAGTTTGTTTCTGTTGTCATTGTATAAGTGATATTTGGATGAATTGTATTTAGGTATTGGAAGAATGCTTCAGTTTGAGTTTTATTTTGGAATAATCTGAATAAATGGATTTAGAAAAATGCATCGATTATTTTTCGTCATTAGCTTCATCTTAAAAATTAAATTGCGCCTCGCCGACAACTCATCCCATCGCCATATATATACTAGTGGGGCTAAAAAATATAATATCGTAAAAAACTTCATTTATTCTTGAAATTTAATTTACAAAAGAAACTTTCATATATTCATTACACGTAAAGTGAAATATTTCTAGCCTTTTTATGTTTTAATGTTGATTATATTTTATACTTCATGAAAATCAGATATTGAGTATCTTAAATTATTACAATATTTCATTTCGAATTTGATTAAATTACTCTTAATTCGGAATAAATGAAGGGAAGCTTTCGGTTGATTTCCTTACGCGCAACCACGATCTTGAGGACGACTGGTAACTTGACAATTGACTTGAAGACGATCGTCGACACACCCCACAAGTAGGGTAAGCAGCCATAGGAGGTCATTTCTGAAAAGGTTGGCTGTTCACGGACGGCTATATCCAAGCATATTAATGGAAAGTTGACTAGAATGAGAAAGTGTGGTGGGCAAAGATACATATATGTAGAACTTCACAATAGCGTGAATATATTCTAGTAGAATCAGTGAATTACATTGCAGTACTAGTTTCGGTATCTACTACCATCTTCAACTGTACAATGAAAAGACTAGACACAAATTCTGTATATATAGGAGCAGATTAGCGAAGGATAACAAGGAAAGGAAGAGGGAGGGGGGGAGGAGGCAAAGGAAGATATAGACTAAGGAACGGGTATATTTGTGACGATTTTCGAAGCATGATTTGGGTCGAGAGAATTTTTAATGACTTAGTCGTGGTGTACGGCCGAGTACGTATGTACGTCTGATTTGTACATGAGTAAATCCGTTCCACTTTTTTCAAAGAGTGCTTTAATTTACTTTGATTTTTTAACCAGGGAGGATTCATAATATTATATATCTATTGCAATTTGCAGCGTTCAAGGATCTAAATAAACAACTTTGACAAAAATATACTTTTAATTACATGAAAATGAAATATTAAAACTTTAAATATACTAATGCTATAATAAGATGATCTAATAAAAAATAATACTACCGATGAGTAATGCGCGATGGTTGACTCAAAAATCACTTTCGCACGGAATGGTAACTAACCAACATGAATAAGTTTTGGATTCCTTTTATCTTTTACTAAGAGGGAGTCGGGAGTTGGGTGACCTGGAACAGGAACCTCTTCGATGAGCTGATTAGAGGCGCGTTGGACTGGAGCTTTCCTCGAGGATGGCTGAAAAAACAGCTGATGCTTCTCAGTGGCTGAAAGAGACTCGTGCTGAGTCTATTTTGAAAGAACAGCTGATGCTTGTCCCGGGGGAGGCGGGATGGGGAGGGGGGGCGTGCGGCGAGACTTCTTGACTTGAAGAAGTTAGTAAGGGGATCTTGGATGAACGGGAAAAGTTATTCCGATCACTGTGTTATAAATTCGGGCGTCTCGATGATGAGACTTGACCAATAGGTGAATCTTTTCTCGAGTGGGAATTTACGTTGGTATTACTCAATTGTGAGGGGTATCGCTGTTTTTATTCAGAAAACTATAATAGTGGATTTCTCTGGGCGAGAATGGTATGAGAGTGGGTCTCGACACCACTGGTCTAATCTTCTAAGCGACCAAAGGAACGGCCTCAGGAGGGAAAATCCCGCTCGGTTCCAGGTGTCTTCTTGATTCTCTGTTTGACTCAAGGACTCGACTTCTTCTCTCGATTATTACGCTGATTCTCTCTTTATTTCTCAAGATCGAACTATATATACGTCGATTATACCCTGGAGGAAGGGAGGGTAGACGAGGGCGTACAATTAAGCCTCTCTCCTCAGGTATAATTTTTCAACGTTGTGACACTTCGGCCCTTCTGGTTTGCGCACGGAGAAAGTGAGATTTCATCTATTTGCTGAAAATAGACATAAACAATCGGAGGGAACAGTGAGCCTGTTCATAGATTTTTATTCTAAAGGCTTTCACACCCTCCTCTGTTTATATTAATAAACTACGAAATCTGCTGACTGAAATCCTTCTTTGCGGGTGACGCTCGACGGGTCTTGTGGGCAGCGGGGCAAAGGGGAGGGGAGGAGGTAAAGTATCGGCCTATGTGGAGCGTAACCGTTGACGCTGTCTAAACAAACTAGCCTCTGTTTGTCTTCGTGTTATTTATTTCCCCACATACTTTATCAAATTTAAATGTGCCCTGAGACATATTGTAAATTGGAATTTGTTCAATCAATATTTATTCCATTATACGTCTTTTGTAAAACGAAACTGATGACATGTTACTGAAAGGTGAACAAAGAGTTTGCGTTTGGGGAATTGCGGTGCCACCACACGCGGGTTCGAATCTCGGCGAAGGCGGATTTTCATCATTGTGAGGGGGCGCCGTGATTATGCCTCATTGAACTTATATGTGGGAATTGTGAAGAAAATGTGGCGCTATTTTTAAAATTTCAATTTTAGTTGTTTGAAGTGCAAGATTTATAAAATTGCGATGTTTAAAATTTAGCTTTATTGATAGTCCAGAAGTAAAAAGGAGTAACAAGGAAAGTAAGTACCCTAGGAGACCTTACGGTCCATTCAAAGAGGGTACCTTTGGACTAGCAATAGAACAGGCACATGGCTGTTCAATTGTTTTGCGTCCCTGAACGGCCGCTTTTCAAGACTTTGTCTAGTCTTGACTTGAACTGGTCAACAGATTCACTGTTGACAACTTCCACTGGAAGTGCGTTCCACTTACCGCAGATACTGTAGGTGAAAAAGTTTCCACACAGATTGCGGTTGTAACGCTTCAGTTCAAGTTTGAAGCCGTGATTGCGCGTTCTGTTCTCACTCGGTGTGAAAATATCCCGGTAGTCAACATTATCGAACCATCGAAGTATTTTGAAAACTTCGATGAGCTGACCACGCAGTCTACGGGTTTCCGGCGAGAACAGATCTAATTTCCTTAGTCTATCCTCATAAATTTTATGTCGGATAGAGGGAATCAGTTTGGTTGCCCTAGCTTGTACGCGTTACAACCTTGTAATGTCCTTTCGAAACGAAGGACTCCAAAATTGTACGGCATACTCCAGGTGCGGCCGAACGAGGGAGTTGTACAAACACAGCACAATCTCCTTGTTACGGTATCCAAACTGGCGCTTTATGTAGCCTAACATTCTTCGGGCTTTCTTATCTGCCTTTATGCACTGTTTCGAGAACTTGAGGTCCCTAGTAATAGTTACACGCAAGTCCTTCTCAGTGTCACTCGGTTCAAGAGCAGTGCCCTTAAGGATATACTGAGATTGGGGGTTTCTGTGGCCGATATGCATTACTTCGCATTTCCCCACGTTCAAAGGCATTTGCCACGTGTCCAACCACTCATCAATCTTCCCAAGATCTTCCTGCAGGCTTGTAGTATTTCCATCCTTTGCAAAGTTCATACTAAGCTTGGTATCGTCGGCAAATTTTGAAATCTTGGCAACCATGTCACCGTCCATGTCGTTGACGTAGATGGTAAATGGGTGAAGAAGGAGTTACATTATTTTTAATTATCCCAGTGTAGATCCCCTCCCCCCACACACACAGTTATTAAATTAGGTAAATAAACAATCATCGTCATAGATTCTGTCGAATATTAGACATTATCCTTTTATTTATTTATTTTTATTTTTCTCCTTACTTTCTTGAGCCAATTCCTTTTCCTCTGATAATTTGTATTAATAATAGATCCATCTGATTCAATATACAGGATTGTAGACAAAGATTTGTCCGGTGGATATACGTATATATTCTTTTAATTATGAAGTTGTAATAATGAGGCTACTGCATATGTACCGGGTATTTCAAAAGTCCTGTATCACTCCTTACGACGTTCTCAGCACAGGACACACTGATAGTTTTGATGCAATTAGACACGTTTTTTATTATTATGCTATATATATATATATATATATATATATATATATATATATATATATATATATATATATATATATATATATATATATATATATATATATATATGTTTAAATTACAATATTAATCAATGTGGCGCCCACGGTGGCGAGCACGCGCTCCAGGCGAGACCTAAAGGCCACGCACACTCTGCGAACGAAGTCCTTTCTCATACTAGTCCGCACGCGGTTGATGGAGGACTTCAGCTCGTCGACGTTGCTGTGGTGGACCTTGTAGGCCTTGCTTTCTATATGAGCCCACACGCTCTACTCAAAGGGATTGGGGGCAAGCGACTGCGGAGGCCAAAAGTCCTCCGACAAGAAATTTATGTTCGACTCCAACTACTCTTGCATGGCCCTGCTGAAAGGCATAGTCTGCCTTCTTCGTGATCTTTCTTGCTCAGTGCAGGACTATAGTGGTGAAAGTTTCCATGTAATTGGACCCGCTGAACCTGTAAACGGCCGTAAACCACACCAGTGGCATCTTCTCGCCACTCGAAGCCACAGCGCTGAGCATCATCACGGAGGACGGTTGCTTGGTCGGAGACACTTATCGGACCTCGGAAAAGTCCTGGCCAAAGCTTACCACGTGGTCGTTCTGCTTGTTGATGACCGAATCGACCATGAATGCCTTTTCATCAGAAAAACTGAGAACTAGATTGTCATAACCTTTCACGTCGTTGAGAAGGTGACGACATCGCTCCTGACGTTGTTCTCGCATACGGTCGATGAGCAGAGGCCTTTTCACGCACCTCAAACTCTTGCTGCCCCCCTTCTTGACGACCATGGACACTGTGGCCACCGAGCTCTTCTTTTTCTTCGCGAGCGCAGTCATTTTGAACTTCGGAGCACTTTCGAAGGCCTTTCGCACATCCAAAGGGTTGACAACTTGAGGTCTGCCTGAGTGAAGTCAATCTTTGAGGTCTTCCACGTTCTCCGCGACTCTAGGAAGGTCATCCGACTGACGTTGAGTCGCTTGGCAATGTCAGATTTTTTGTGGCCTGCGCGCAGGGCAGCAGAGCTATCGATTCTTTTGGCTTCCATCTTGACACACCTGCACACAATAGAAATGACGTTGCAACGACATGTTTTGAAAAAGTAGAACTTTAAGTTCATTTGGTGAAACCTTTTCTATCACACACGTAAACCTCTCGAAAGAATCTCTGAAGATTATGTTTGGTGTCTTGCATAATTATTATTTTTTTTGTATATCGTACTTGTAAACCCTACCATTTCGGCAAATGACAAGGCAATTTACTTGAGGTTAGTTACGGAATCGAAAAAATCTCTCTCATCCAATTGGCAACAATGAACAGGAAATAGTTACAATAGACCTCGCCTAGGATTGTTTATACGGAGTTTTATGCTTTCTTTACCACCCTATTGGTTTTCCTATAATCTATTAAAATATATTTTATCATTTGTATTGGACTAAAATCTATCCCCCTTCACAAAATACTTACCTCACATCTTCGTAGACGCCGGGCTTGAGCTTCTTCTTCAGGAAGGCCTCAAGTTTAGTGTGACGGCGGATTCTTGGGCCGCTAGGCGCCATTACAAAACAAACAAAATTCAACTGAATTTCCACAGAATTGAATGATTTTGATTGGTGAATATTATGTAAAAAAGGTTGGCCGGAAATAATTCACAAAGGGCATATTTTCAAACAGTTCGCTAATTTGCCAATCAGTTTTGATCTAAAAAGACGCTGATGAATGGATTATCATATTTTGAAACACAGTTTATTAAAGATCATTCAAACTTTTCCATATTATCAAATAGAAACAAAAATAATATATTTTACACGACTAAAAGTTCCACTAAAGCCTTATTTTCTGTGCAGATGCAATACTGGATATAATTCATTAACACTTCTTTTTGTTGTTAAATAAAAGAGATTTATATATGAAGAGAAATTTGGTTGGTTTTCTAATTCTAACTTCGCCCATGGCAGAGCTAACTAGCTAACTAGAGCATAGCGGGCAAAGTTACCCAAAGGCCTACTTCTATGCAATATAAAAACAAAACATAAAGGTCAATCCAAAAACCTAAAAATCAAGACCCCAAACAAAGGGGGCAAAATCAAAAGAAAAAAATGCATGCCCAAGCACTGGAGGGTGGCCTGCTAACCTCAAGGTCCCAAATATGCCGCCAAAACCAAATTCGAAGGTGACACAAAACGCCCTAAAGACGTTGAGGCAACTGGGAATAGTACCACCAGAAAGGGTCGCGGTGCAATGGTATGCAACTTGGTTCCAGTGTCCGCCTTCCATCTCCCTTACCATGCAGCTCTAATGGCTGACTTGATTGATTCATGGCAGGTATTCGCAATGGGGAGAAGAACGGCGATGGTCATATCGTCCAATCCTTGCCCACTGTTTTGACGCCTTTGTAAGCGGTCTACACTCCTACAAATGGAAATATTTAATAATAACTGTATATATATATATATATATATATATATATATATATATATATATATATATATATATTATTATTTCAAGAAGGGTTGGTAACCATAACTTAAATCGTGTGATTGGTACGCCTGATCTCTCGAGCGTCTTCAAATAAAACCACATGAGGCTCATTCATTCCCTTTGCTCAGCTCATCGGAATCAGGTCTGTAATATTGGAATTTTAATTGTTAGGTAAATATGTCCCAAAAGAATCTTGTTTTAATGCCCGATTTTTCTCTCATTTATAGACCCTTCCAAATCCGTTATAATCTATTTAATTAATCTATTTATGTATGCAAATTACAATCTATTTACGTGTATCCAATTTAATCCATACAATCTATTTATACCAATATTTATACATATCAATCTATTTAATATTTACCCCATCTATTTAATATTGACCCAATCCTTTTAACTATATACAGTGGCGGCAACAAAAAAAGTGACATTGAAAATTGGCAACAGAAATCGATACACAAAATCGCTTTCACGATTTTACTTGCCAACAAGCCAATGAAAAGGGGCGGGGCTTATGCCGCGAACAGACGACTCTCCTGAGCTAAGACAACAGAACTGCGCTTTATTGCAACTCAAGTGTCTCGTTTGAGCTCGTACAGTGAGGTTTTAGTGTACGGCGCTCCAGCGTGCTGATTTCCTGCATTCGTAGCTACATTTGACCTGCAATAACTTCTGTGTAAATGGATACAATGGGGCAGTAAAAGCTTTCTATGACAGAGAAAAGCTGTGCCTTGACCCTATTTGAGCAGCGAAAGTCTTTTATTGATGTAGCAGCAGATTTAGGAACCTCAAGAAATACGATTTATCGCCTAAAATGGGCAGCTGAGTTATTGCCACCAGGTACCATACCAAAGAGGAATGAGGGCACTGGTGCAGCTAGGAAGACATCTCCAAGGACTGATAATATCCTAAGGCGTGAAGTGATGTCAGACCCTTCTGTAACCTCCGCTTCAATCAAGAAAAAACACCCAGACCTCCTCCAGAACGTCGCCCTCAGGACCATCCGTCATCGCTTACAGAAGGACTTAGGCCTACCGGCTCGCCGCGCTGCCAAGAAGCCACTTCTTACCAAGGCTATGAAGATGAAAAGGCTCAATTTTTGCAAGACCTATAAACATTGGGCAGCTGCCCATTGGAAGAAGGTCATGTTCAGTGATGAGAACACCTTTAGACTGGTCAGAGGAGAGTCAAAGATCGTGCGTCGTCCCAGCAATGTGTCTCGGTATGACCCAAAATATACCGTGAAAACTGTGAAGCACCCTGATAGTGTGATGGTGTGGGGTGCCTTTAGTGGAAACAAGGGTAGAGGAGGTCTGTACTTCCTTCCCAAGAATGTAGCCATGAGGGGGGCTAACTATCTCGAAGTTTTGAGGCAGCACATGCTGCCATTTTGGGAAATTCATCAGTGTGAATTTTTCATGCATGGTCGTGCCCCTGCTCACAGGTTCCAGTTAGTAAAAAAGTTCTTTAATGATAATAATATTAGTGTTTTGGAGTGGCCTGGTAATTCCCCGGACCTAAATCCTATTGAGATTTCTTGGAATCTCATGAAAACCAAAGTTCAAGAGACAGCACCCGGCAGCATCAAGGACCTGATAGAATCACTGAAGAAGATCTAGGTTACGATCGACCCCACCTACTTCGCAAACCTGGTTGAATCAATGCCCAATCGACTTACGATGGTCATCAAGTGCAAGGGCAACATGACCAAGTATTAACTTTCATGAAATATTCATAATAAAATATGTAAGTTACATTTTTCTGTTTCATTTTCCCCGAATTGTCACATGTCACTTTTTTTGTTGCCGCCACTGTAATCTATTTGCTCATATAATCTATTTATCGATCCATATAAATATTTTTCATACATTTATAATATTTACTCATTTAACATTCAACTATAATCTAATTAATAATTGTCAATCTAATTATCAATCATCGTATGTGTACTCAAATTCTCATTAACTCATGCAAAGTTAATTCACCCGCGTAAAATTTAATCCAATCATAAACTGCATAATTTCACTTTTTAATCATAACTGTTTATTCCATAATATATATTTTTCGTATCTCTTTGTTTTAATACACGTATTCCCACGACGTTGCCGATTTAGGCCTAAGGAAATTTCGTCTGCAAATTCAGACTTCCAGTTAGCAATTAACTTCATTCCCCTTGTATAATAAAAATATAGGTTTAGGGGTTTATTGTGACCTGAGCTATCTAGTGTATTGGCGCAACAATCACCTAACAACCTATAAATGGTGCCCAGACTAGTTTAATTATCTCACATCCATTCATTCATTCCTAATAATAAATTAATTTTCACCGTCACGTGTTGCATTTTATTCGGACGACTCATCCGGCCTCACTCGTTCCATTTTTCTCGCGTGGACTTTCATTTTCGACACGTGCTCGTTTCTCAATCCTAAGTTTGCCTTAACATCCTTAAGTTCTCCCTTAGCAAATTCATAGAATTAATTATCAATAGGGTAGTAAGGACAAAGAGTGATCAAAATTCGATAATTTTTTTTTCAATTTTTTTACCTTCAAGCGGGTGAATTGGATTAGTGCACACACACACACACACACACACACACACAATTTTAATATTTTATAAATGGATTATGACGGAGCCCCAAGATACGCCCCAACTTCGGGCACAGTTACAACGACCCAAGCATCTTCCCCAGTAACTACGATGACCTATTCGACCACTTTCGCCCCTTACGCAAGCATTCTCTCGCATTCACCTCCCACTCACTCTATGGTTCAACTGCCACCATTCGACTCACAAAATCCCATTGGCTGGGGTGAAATGGTGGAGCTCATCCTTCAACACCAGGCAGTTCCTGAGGACCATAGAACGATCGCCGTAGCCCAGAAATTACCTCTAAGTATCTTTTCCATTTTAAAGAATATTTTGCTGAATGGGGTAATTGCTGATTCTTGGGTTAGGTTCAAGAAGGCGTTCAAAGAGCAATTTGGGAGATTGCAAATAGAGGACCTGTGGATCCTTCTCGATACGCAAGAGATAGGGGACAAGCGGCCCACGCATTTTTTTTAACCATCTCAAAGCCCTCGTACATGCCAAAGGAGCGCAGCTCGCGTGGGATGCCGGATCAAATTAAGCCCCTTCTTTTAATGTCCTTCCCAACGAACGTGGACAAAATGGCAGAGGCGGCTGGTGCCCTGTATAACAACCCTTTCATGACCTGGGGAAATGCAGGCCATGGGTTGTTTAGCGATGTAAATAAAAACTCACATGTATCCATTTATCAGGTTAACTCACCAGGCGGAGCGCCTTACAACCGGTCAGGAATCCCTCAAGATGTATCCTCGCAGGTTTCGGGTCTTTTATCCGTTCTAGAAAGGATTGAAATGGATATTCGTGCCCTAAAGGTGCGAACGGGTCTTCACCGAGAGCAACATCGTGAGCAGGGCGGAGGAGTCAGACGTCGTTCCTCCTCCCGAACAAGGCAAAACCAACAAGGGAACTCCAATACAAGAGGTGAGGCACGGCAGGTTCATTTTCAACCTTCGTCTAATTTTTCCTATCCTGACAACTCCTAGGGTAGCTGCTGGTACCACTCTAATTATGGGAACAACGCTGTCCGCTGTGTTCAGCCTTGTAATTTTTACCATGCATCAATTCATGCCCACAACTTTAACCCTTATACTGGTCGTGCTGCTCGTACTACTATATTTCAACCTTCAGGCTTTTGCTGGTACTACCTCAAATTTGGTGCAAGAGCAGAAAAATGCTCAAAGCCATGCTCGTACCATCAAAATCTCAAATCTCAACCTAACCTAACTTCACAACTTCAAATCTTAAAACTCTGCGGGTTCCCTTACCCAAATCTCACATTCAGCACAGGGAATTTTAAACTGAATTCGCAAGTGATACGTGGGTCTGTCATTTCTGAAACCTCATCCCTTCATCAGGTCCATCCTCCATTTAGCATTCATGACCCACTCTCTGGTTTCTCCTTCCTGGTTGACACTGGCGTTCAATGCAGTGTCATTCCAGCCTCTTCAGTCGAGAAAGCTTGCACCTCTACCGATCTTGTCCTTAAAGCTGCCAACTCATCGGACATAAGGACTTATGGGAGGCGTATCCTCGAACTCTCTCTCAGGTTAAGTCGTGTTTTCCCATGGTCGTTCATCATTGCCGACGTCGACATTCCAATTTTGAGCCTCGATTTCCTTTCCGCGCACGACATTCTCGTCGGTTCTCGTCGCCGCAAGCTTATCGATAGAACCACGACACTAACTATTACTGGTTCCTTCTTTCCTTACGCCAGTTCTTTCCTTTCTGCTCGTCTCCCTGCAACTGCTCCCCGCTTCGAGCAACTCGTGAGTGATTTCCCAAGCCTCTGTCCGCCTCCTTCTAAGGACAGACCTATTAAGCACAAAAAGGTGCGATTCCACTCGAGAATCCTTGCAACTTTCCATTGATCGCCTGAAACCAGCTTTCATAGAGGCCATCCATCTGGAACAGCCACTACCTTCCTCTTCCACTAATATATGTCCAGTGGTTAAACCAGCCGACCATCCGCACCCAACTATTCCTTCAACACTTTTCAACCAACTAACTCCACTTCCGAACCCTTCTTCGGTTCTTTTCAATCAAATTGAAACTTTTCCTCCCACCTCTTTACTCGCAAACCCTCCGCCAACCATCTGTACCCCCCCCCCCCAATTCTTCTTTCCAACTGCTACCACCTCACATTTTGTTGCAGGACCACTCAACAGCAGCTGGAGAACATCAAGCGACCAACGCGCAACTCCCGACTGTCGCTTTTTAGGGAGATCCAGAACAATCGTCACCCGACGCTCCGGTCCTCGTTAACGACAATCTCCTGCATCAATCGAGTGGCACTTTTAATCGCCCCTGACCCGCAATCTGAGTAGGCCAATTAGCACTATAACCCGTTCTGGACGCGTTGTAAGGAGGCCTCGCCGCTATATAAACTAAGATTTTATGTTGTGCGAGCTTTTTCCTCGGTGGGGTAGTGTTGTAGCATTCCACACCCATACAAGTGGAAATATTTAATCATAACTGTATATATATATATATATATATATATATATATATATATATATATATATATATATATATATATATATATTATTTCAAGAAGGGTTGGTAACCATAACTTAAATCCTGTGATTGGTACGCCCGATCTCTCAATCGTCTTCAAATAATCGATCCATATAAATATTTATCATACATTTATAATATTTACTCATTTAACATTCAACTATAATCTAATTAATAATTGTCAATCTAATTATCAATCATCGTATATGTACTCTAATTCTCATTAACTCATACAAAGTTAATTCACCCGCGTAAAATTCAATCCAATCATAAACTGCATAATTTCACTTTTTAATCATAACTGTTCCTTTCATAATATATATTTTTCGTATCTCTTTGTTTTAATACACGTATTCCCATGACGTTGCCAATTAGGACTAAGGAAATTTCGTCTGCAAATTCAGACTTCCCGTTAGCAATTAACTTCATTCCCCTTGTATAACAAAAGTATAGGATTTGGGGTTTATTGTGACCTGAGCTATCTAGTGTATTGGCGCAATAATCACCTAACAACCTATACCTTCATCAGGCGATCATTTCTCCTAAATTCCCCGTATTCAGCAACCCAGGAGGATACAATGTCGAAATCCACTGGGCCAGCAGCAGCCGTGGCGAACAAGGAGTTGCGAAGAGTTTAATGCCTCGCTTGCACTCGGTGCGCTTTGTTACTCGGGATAAATCATAGTCTGTTGTCCGAACCTGGCCCCCTGCTTAGCAATTGTTGGGAATATGCGTACAGTTCTCATGAGGACATTATAATTTTAAAACACATTGCTAGGCTAATATTGGTATAAGTACAACAACCAGTAGCCGAAGATTGATCATGCACCTTGCAGAAGGTGCCATTAAACTTCACTAAGACAGAAAAAAATGGTCAACAAATTACAAGAAAAATATTCGTGGAAAACACTATAGCTGAGGGTGTCACTTGTCTATAGGTAAGGTCACCTCAAATTTACTGGTAGGCCACCTGCTTAGGGTAGATGGAAAAAATGCTAATATTTGGCTTGAGGCTATTGGCGGCTGTGGATTACGCCGTAGAATTTAATCTGACTCCAGATGTCCACTGGTTTTTTACTTGAAAGTTGGATAAATGACAACCGGCTTATTGTTTAGCAGAGGTAAGGAATCAGAAAAGAAAATGGCGGTTTTGTAGGTTTTAATCTTGGTCTTATAAGCACCTCAGGTTTGGCAAGTGAAATCGCTGAGTCCCTAGTTCGTAGTGTGTTCACGTCCTTGTAAATGGCTATCGGTGTTAATAAACTTAGTGTTTCTTGTATTTATCTATGTCACTCCTCTTGTAAGTTTTTGCAAGCACTTTTATTCTAACTAAAGTTTAGGGGTGTGGCTCCGATTTTCCAATCGAAAGTTGGGCGGAGCTTATCTGATCAGAAGGTACGTGCTTGTATTAGGCCAATATCTGTAGCAAAATATAATTCGTCTTTCACGGGTCCATATCAATGGCTGGTAGGTCAGACTCTCTCTTTATAACAGATTAATTACTTTGTGTGCACAACTGTTTTAATTGTCTTTGTTATTTCTGCGACCAAACCGTCGGCTCGCACCTATTTCCTAATGTGTGTGACTATTTGTATGTTTAGCGTGGGAGCAGATCGATTTCATTTGCATTATTTACCAGTATTTTTATTTGCATTGTTATCATTACTTATTGACCATGGACTTAGTGTTATTTACAAATATTTGCTTTGTTTTGTATTAATTAATTGTTACCAGATGGCATATTATTTATATGTGTAATTTGTGTGCTTAATTCAAATTTTATAGCGCCAACGGGGTGCTCAATTTGTGCGGTTCCTTATTGGTTTTATTCCACCTTGTAATTAGGCACTACAACACAACTATCTTCAAGAATAACTCGGATATCCATCGCCTGAGTATTCTGGAAACCTGAGAACAACACACAGCGCACAAACTCAGATCAAACTGCCCACCTTTTCCATTTAAATTCTGAACCTATCTCCTCCCTCCCCTTTCGTAAAGCCAGCTCAGCTTCGGCAAGACACATTGACGAATTTGAGCTCTTTCAGCTACGGAAGAATCTAGTGCTTTTTTGTTTTGTTTTTTGCATTGGACGCTGGATTATTTGAAAAGAGAGGAAGAAGAAAGCGAAGATCGGCTACTTGGATGCCGTAATTAATATTTTGGCGGCCTAAATTCATTACCTCCTCGTCTCCTAGATTCTTCTACGTAGCTGAGTGTACTGTCAATCAGAACCTATTTCAAACTATGCCCGTCATGTGATATGTCATAATTCGAAGCGTCGGGGATAACATGTTTGATAAATAGTCCTATGCCAAACCCCATTTCATAGGCATCCCGAATAACAGGTGAAGCTTCAACCTTTAGGGAAGAGTTATCTCTATCCATAAGGGCCAAGCCAGGACCACAGAGGGGCCTACAACCGTTTCTGTGCATGCTGGAAACAGTTTCAATTTCCAAACTACAAACGGGTTTAGAAATTAGAGTTATGTAATAATATAGAATATATAAAAAACAATTTCTTAAACAGTTGTGATTGAATGTACCTTATATGATTCATGTCTAAAATTCAGGTAAATCTCAAGAATAATTAGTAAATTCAGTATTATACCTTAGCTGACCTCCAAAAACTACAATTCATAATTTTCTGATGTGTAGAAAAAAAAAATTGGAACAGAGAGAGTTAGTGCTCCCTTCCCTATGAGATGCTGTCATTTTGTAATGCGCATTTTTCAGACCCCTAATAGGGAGGATGGACCTACAAGAGGATATGATAGGATAAATTACAGATAAATCAGAAACCTGGAACAGTCCTATTTAACAATAGAGATCGAAATGAACTTAAGAAAAAAATGAGTGCCGCATGATAATATCCCCTAAGGCAAGACTATTTATCTATTCAGACGTTCACGACTATATTCAACAGAATGATTCTCACCATTTCCTCAGGTGATCTTAATGCAAGATGTGGGGAACCGGGTTATCGGCGATCAAATGGAAAAGAAAGATGCTTAGACACCCTATGGAACAGAAGCTTCGCACAACGCCTTGGCCGAAACTTTCCAACCTACATCACGAAAAAGTCAGCCACCAAACCGAATATATCCCTAGATAATTCATTGTCTCTTGCAACTAGATAAGAACTTGAAGTCATCATATAAGAATTTGAATCACCGTCATTGGAAATCCTGAAATGACTACAAGGCGAACTTGGAAAAATAAGAACGGAGACTGTAAGAATTCGCCCCTACGAACTTGGAAGATGAAACACTCTAAGAGATAGACAAGGAACTGCGTCCGCCAAATGAGCAAATGGTGTAAGAAGATAGTAATAATTCGATCCTCCAAACCGAATGCAAAACTATTTCTTACAAATGGACCGTATACATATATATATATATGAAAAAATTGCACAGTGAAATGGAAGAATCGTATCAAAGAAGCATCAGAACCGGAACTTCTTATGAAAAGCTGCTTCGAATTAGAGAAATAAAGTAAGAATTAAGCAAGATTATTATATAACAACGTGACCAATTGAACGAAAATTCGAGGAACTAGACCGTGATGTTCCTCCCAAGGAGTTCTGGAAAAAAACTAAAGATAATAAAGGGACTGCCTTCAAGAAAAAAGTTCTAACTCGAAAACTCAGTGTGTGAAATTAAAAAGGTAGCAGAAGACATTGAAAAGATATGCCGCGAACACCGGAAGGAAGATATTTCGAATCAGCGGCGAAAAAAAAACAAAAGTTCAGTTTTGAGTTCGAACATCAAATAATAAACGAGCTAAGTGAAATAATGGACAAGAGACATCCGAACCACCAATTAGAGTGTAGGGATTTAGAGTGGAGGAACATCTCGGTATGGATGATTTTAAACATCTTCAAAGCCTGGCTAAACACGAACTAGTTCTACGATGCATTTAAAACAGCTAAGATGATTTTTATAACTAAATCGGGAAAGCCGCCGACTAGAAAGGAGAGCTACCGAGCGGTTCCTCTTCTGGAATTGGAGTATTGGCGGTGGGAGGAAGGGGAGGGGGCGTGTCTTCGAGAAGACCAATAATAGAAGAGTCGTCGAACAATTGCGGGAGAATTCGCAATAAGGATTCAAAAGAAAAAATAATTTTCCGAAGTGGCAATCAGCGTGATTTCTGAAAAGATTCCTCAAGCGAATAAACACGGGAACTACATATGCGGATATTGTGTGTCGGGGCCATTGTATTTTGTGCCAAATGGTGGTGCAATTTAAGATCCTACAAATGGTTAAACAACAAACTTGAAAAAAATATCTGTGGCTTTTTTCATGGAGAAGTCGGCTTATTGAATATAAGCAGACAGGTCGCAAGGAGAGTGCCTAGGCCCAACCCTGGACTGATATATACAGCTGACATCCCAAAGTTAAGCAACCTGACTAGCCTGAATGTTCCATTCACCGATGATGTAGCCCATATAATAGTGGACATCCAGTGACGTGACCATCAAGGTCAAATGATTGCTCAGGAAATAAGGAACATAAATGAACTTGAAACTAAATGTTAGATCAGATCCAATAATGATAAATTTAAAATAATCGCAATGAGGAGAACGCTGATAGTAGATGTCAGAGTAAGGGATAGAATATATCCTTACGCTAGTTAGTGTAATGTATTCGGTAAGAAAATTACCACTACTGGGTACAGGAAGCGCGTTACAAATCGGATCAAATGAACAACACCGGCAGTCCAGGAACGTATCCAGTATTTTTCCAAAGGGGAAGGATTGTTTAATTTGGTTAATTTAGTAAGCGTAACAAGTAGGCGACCATAGCGAGCTCTCACAGGTATGAGATCACCAATACTATAAAGGGGCGCTCAAACCAGCTACAAAAGAACCTAGAAAATTATCTTTAATTATAACAGAAATATCAAAAGCCAGTCTCAAAGTTGGACAGGAAATGAACATTTCAAATACGAAAATAATCTGTATCTATAAGACACTCGATTTGTCCCTGCGGCCACAACGTTGTTCGTTCATAACTAACGGTCAGTCACACGCGGTGAAACGTTTATGTACGGAAAGTGCGTAACTCTCCTGAATCTGGCCTCACCCCACAAATAATAATAGTAATCAGAAAGTAAAGATATTTTTGTGCCACGATATAAGAATTTAAAAAAAAATATGCATCTGTATTTATAGGCAACAGGACTTTTTATTCCGGACAACGCCGGGTACCTAAGTTAGTTCTCAATAGTTGTTCAGCATATTCAACAGTTCTAATGCAGGTAAAGCATTGTGAAACAAAGGAATACTATGTCTACGCTATTACATTTAGCATATGGAGGGGTGACACGCTATCCCGGCCCCACTGCCGCAGATATTCTCAAACTAATTCGAGACAACAGGCCTGAATTTCTTCTTTGCATCTAATCTTGCAATTACCTCATTGCCCATCCCGGTATGTTTCGAAGCACGCCCGCCGCTTTTCCCGGTGGACATATGTGTCTTTACTTAACGGGAAGACCCTAAAGGTAGGGGTGTAGAAGCGATTCAAAAGAATTCAAGGCAAGTTATCCCAGGACCCACTCCCTATCCCGTTCCCCAGGACAATGGGCCCGCAATCTTGGACCCTGCATCTGTGGTAGTATTTCACGATCGTTCTCTCCGTATTCTCTAGCCAGGATTCTTCTCCACCAGCATTCAATGAACGCGATGGTGTTACTGAGGCTGCCGACAAGTTTACGTTGAGTGAGTTGCGTTCCATTTTCGGTTCGTGCGCAGACACCGTCCATGGTCCAGACGATGTTTTGTATGTCATGCTTCGACACCTAGGTGAGTGAGGCATGACATCACACCAGTCTCCATTTGGCGACCGGTGCCTTCCGCACGTCCCTCATTGGGAACCTACTTGTCAATGCCGGGGCGATGTCACTGGTTATGTACCGTACACAGTGCATTATGCGATTGTACGCCCGAGGTAGGTGCCTTTCTCAGTAGACAACCGCTCTCACTGAATCCGAAGCCGAATTCGAGAGTGCCTATTCCTCCAAGAAGCCCCAATCCTACCCTAAGCCCTTGTGTTCAGAGCTTGGAAACTACTTATAGAGCTTGATGTAGCTCTCGAGCCAGTAGCACCCCTAGTTCTGCCCAAACGCCACATTTTATTAATTGCCACCACGCCTCTACTTCCAAAGCTTACACAGCGCTGAGAGTATGGGGTTTGACCTTTTAGTAGTGCACTTTATGTCACGCTGAATCCGTACCAGTGTACACGGATGGCTCCAAATTACTGGAGGGGTCGGCTACCACGACGTATCCTCTCTGCTTGAAGTCAGTGGGGCTTTACAAGGCGCTGCGTCTGTATTTATGGCCGAGCTGGCTGTAACACATGCCTCGGTACGGGTAAAAATTTGTGGGTGGTGTTAGGTTTGGAGACCTGATTGTGATCTTTTGCAACTCAAAAAGAGATCTGAGTGGTCTCGTGATATTGAAATCTTTCCACACTCAGGTTCGCGGTATCCGTGACGCCATGGCTTCTGCATGCTAGGCGAATGTCGAAATTATCTTCTGCTGGGATTCCTGGAGATGTGGGAATTGTGGTCTTGAGCGCGGCGAAGAGGCCGCCTAAGATTCCGCAAGAACTGGTCGACCAGACGCGTTTTGATCTCCCTCACACCGAATATATTAGGGCAGGAATCATGGCAGCCCTCCGGACTGCCTGGTAAAGAATATGAGAAACAACAAAGAGAAACCCTTCTGTTGTTTTACATTCTCTTTCGACTGATATAATTGCCAAGGTCCTCCCAAGGTTAGCCCGGGAATTATTTGGCAATAACATCATAACTATTCGGCCGATTCTAGCGAAATATGAATGATATAATTGTCAATGTATTCCCAAGGTTAGCCCAGGAATTACTTTTTTAGGCAAAAACATTATAACTATTTGGCCTATTCTAACGAAGTTTGAAACGCTTATGTTGTTTTAGATTCTCTTTCGAATGATATAATTGACAAAGTCCTCATAAGGTTAGCTAATGAACTATTTGGTAGTAACATCACAACCTTTCGGCCCATTCTAACAAAATCTGAATGATATAATTGCAAAGCTCATCCTAAGCTTAGCCAGGGAATTATTTTGTTTTGGCAATAACATCATAACTATTCGGCTGATTCTAACGAGGTTTGAAACTCTTATGTTATTTTGCATTCTCTTTCGAATGATATACTTGCCAAAATTCTCCCAAGGTTAACCCGAGAATTATTTTGTTTTGGCACCAACATCATAATTATTCGGCCGATTCTAACGAAATTTGAAACCCCTATGTTGTTAATGTTATTTTGGCAATAACATCATTCCCATTGGGCCGATTCTAACGAAGTTTAAAACCCTCATGTCGTTTTGCATTCTCTTTCGGATGATATAATTGTCAAGGTCCTTCCAAGGTTAGCCCGGGAATTATTTGGTAATAACATAATAACTATTTGGCCGATTCTAACGAAATTGAAAACCCTTATGTTGTTTCGGCAATAATATCATAACTATTCGGCCGATTATAATGAAATTTGAAACTCTTATGTCGTTTTACATTCTCTTTCGAATGGTATAATTGCCAAAGTTTTCTCGAGGTTAGCCTGGGAATTATTTTGTTTCGGCAATGATATCATAACTATTCGGCCGATTCCAACTAAGTTTGAAATCTTTATGTCGTTTTACATTCTCTTTCGAATGGTATAATTGCCAAAGTTTTCTCGAGGTTAGCCTAGGAATTATTTTGTTTTGGCAATGATATCATAACTATTCGGCCGATTCCAACTAAGTTTGAAATCTTTATGTTGTTTTACATTCTCTTTCGAATGATATAATTGCCAAAATCTTCCCAAGTTTATCTGGGGAATTATTTGGCGATAACATCATACCTATTCGGCCGATTCTAACTAAATTTGAATAGTATAGTTGCCAAGGTCCTCCCAAGGTTAACGCGGGAATTATATTGTATAACAATAACATAATAACTATTCGGCCTATTCTAACGAAATTTGAAACCCTTATGTCGTTTTGCATTCTCTTTCGAATGATATGTTTGCCAGGGTCCTCCCAAGGTTACTCCGAGAATTATTAACAGTTTTGAAGGTTGAAGATCATAAATCAGAATAAGTGAGTGCACGCGACTTTGGTCAGCATACCTTGTTGAATATCCTTAGATGTGTGATCTTCGGGTACATTTCCTCTCCCAGTACCGGGACGAGCGGGGTCACTACTGCCTTTCCCCTGTACTTGGAACTTGTCCGTGTACACAGACTTGTGAACTATTTGATATTTTTGAGGAATCTGATCTCCTCAATTTCATTTTACTCTATTTGGTGTTAGTTACTTGCATTCGTGCCGAGGGGGAAAGCTTGCCTCCCCATGACGCAGGAGCGTGTTTTCTCTTCTTCTTGCCTTTTTCTGTTTATTATTTTTTATTTGTCTTTTGTTTTCTTGTTTTTTTTGTGGATTTTAAAATAGCTTAGTACTAGGCTGCAATTTTTAACTGTGTCGACTTAGCCCTTGGTGGCAGTCGCCAGATGGTCGCATTTAAAAACAAAATAAATGTCTCTACCTTTATGAAATCCGAAATGGTATTCGTGATTAAGTTTGTTTTCTTTGCACATTTTCTGCGTCTTCTGTCAAGGATATTTTCCAAGACATTTCCAATGAAGTTCAGAAGCGAAATAGGTGGGTAACTAATGAGGAGATCCGCGGGTCTGCCTGGTTTGGAGATGAAATATTGTTGACGTCTGTGTTTGTCGTCTGGGAAGTACTTGGTGTTTAGACATGAGTTAAATACATTTTCAATGGTTTCAATTATATTAGCTGATGCCTTGCTAAGTGTGTTTTGCGTTAGAATAATGATAATATTAATAACTACGATATTAAAATTTTATATCAACTTGAATATTAGTTTATTTTCTTTTGAATTTCAGCTTTTGTGTTAGATTTTATAGAGGAAATGAAAGTTTTAATTTTGTACCTTATGTTTAATCTAAACCAGGGGTCACCAAACTTTTTTCAGAGCGGTCCGGATAACTGAAAGAATGATGACTGAAAACCAGCGATAAGATAGTTACATCACACCTAGTGTGCAACTGCTGAGCTAGGAAGGCTCCATGGATATTACTACTAAAATGCCCGCAAAATATGTTTACTGTTCAATTTTTACCATTGACAAAAAAATCAAATGAAGTAAATAAAAAAAATATTTTAACAAAGTTTAATAAAATTAAGTAAACAGCAAAAAAAGGTTGTTATATTTGTGAAACTGGCATTTGGCTTTCAATATATCATTAATTTTGGTTTTGAATTGTTGCATTCAACCAAAATAATTGCTTTTAAGTGTTCATCAGTCAACCTATTTCGATGTGCTGACTTCACATACTTGTTTTTTGAAGATGTTTGCTCACAGATATAAGTTGTTCCAAACACTGATGCCATACCAGAAGCAAATTTCTTCAACTTTGGAAGATTCATTATCAGGTAGGCAACCGTAAAATTTAACGAGTTTTACTTCTCTGTCTTTTTTTACCAGGTAATTTGTTTGCAAATCAACGAGCGTCAACTGTAGTTTGACTGACACTTCATCTAGGTTACAATCAACCGGACTCTGGACTAGTAGAATGTCACTATCAATTCTTCTCTGTCCTTTCTTTTTATCAAGTCATTTGCTTGCAATTCAATGAGCTCCAACTGTAATTCGACTGGCACGTCATCAAGGTTACAATCAACCGGATTACGGAATAGAAGAATGTTACTCTCAATTCTGTTGAGACCTGAAAATGTCTCCAAAAAATGCTCCTTCAAATCAAAAAATAATATTTCTTTTCGGAAACTCGAGGTTGAGATCTTTTGCGATTCTAGCACAAAACACTTTGAAACACTAAAAATGAGAGAAGTTTCCTCCTTTCAGTTTTTCTTCAAACAATGGCAGCTTTCTCCGAAATTCTTTAATGATTATATAGAGTTCACAGACAAAGTTATCTTAGCCCTGAAGCTTCAAGCTCAATTCATTCGTGTGGAATGTTACGTCAAGCAAAAATGAGAACTTTAAGAGCCAGGTAGGATCCGGCAGAAGTGGATCAGCTCTTTTTTGGTGAGAAAAAATATATTGCGTTTTGGAGCTTATAAAAACGAAACAGAACTTTACCGCAGCTCAGCCACCGCATTGCTGCATGATAAAGAAAGTACAGAATTCAGAATCAATTTCTTCAAGAAAAGCCTGGAACTGGAAGTGCTTAAGTGTATGACCCCAAATAAAATTCACCAAAGAAACGACTGGTTTCAGTACGCAAAATAATATCTAAGT
Organism: Ceratothoa steindachneri; assembly: GCA_963969495.1. Taxonomy (NCBI): domain Eukaryota; kingdom Metazoa; phylum Arthropoda; class Malacostraca; order Isopoda; family Cymothoidae; genus Ceratothoa; species Ceratothoa steindachneri. The sequence continues at coordinate 85,378,682 of OZ018336.1, read as the reverse complement.
CTTTCCCATAAAGTGTTTGCTGATATATGATGCAGTGTATGAACGAAGCGCCCTGGATTTGAAGATATTTGAACTGAGTCATGATCTACCTCACCAGAGCTTTCCTTACTCTAGCCATGTTGTTTTTTTTTATCAATTGTAACACGTCGTAGCTGATTCCATTGAAGGTTATAGTTAGTTTTGCAAAGTTTTCTGCACTTCCATGAAAATATTTTCTCCATGCTGCAAACAAATAACAACTTCCGTGATCTGAAATTCCAAATTAACCCCACGAATGAGCAATGAGAAGTTGTAACATATTCGAGATCTCAAAAGACTCATCCAGCGCCAGACAGATGATACCAAGAGAAGTTTCTAGCTTTCTCGCGTATCTGTAGCACGATGTTCTTTCCAAGTTCTTCTGTTCTCCGCAGAAATAACCTTGCTGAAAAGCTGATACTTCCAAACAAATCGGCTTCCTCGAAACATAAGTCATTCGCTGCTTCCATGTTACACTCCTTGATGAAGTTGCCGTCAGTAAACGGTTTGCTTCACTTTGCCATCTTAGCCCTATTTTGTAACTTGTACTAGTGTTGGATTCATTTTCATCAAACTTACTTTTGTAGATTTCTTTGAGATTCAAAACCATGTTTGATGGACTCAAATTTCTCAGAACGCATCTTTAAATAAAACTTCGAATATGTTGACAGATGTTTTGTTTCATATCAACTCGCATTCAACTGTCGCCCTAGATATAAGAAAAACATCAACCAGACGGAATGAAAGAATCAGTGAAACTAGGACTGTTAGAGTGGCAACACTGGACGGCCTGAGTGTTATCGCTTGGCAAGCCTTCAACGTATTTATTTTTATTAAGAAAATAGCATATATTCTACTGATATTCTTACAAATTGTATTCTAAACATAATCGTTACATTATGTATCCTACTTAAAACTACAAGAAAAAAAATAGAAGTAATGATATTTTCATAGCAACTATGTATGCCACGTTTCTGTATTGCTGTACAAGTAGGAAGTAGGGCATCGCTGTATGCCACGTGACTCGACATCACATGCGACAGCCTTGTTTCTTTTTATCGCAACGTCTCGTGATCAATAAGTTTAATCAAGCACATTTAAGTGGCGGCAGCGGGCCGGATGAACTGACCTCGCGGATGGGATCAGGCACGAGGGCCGTAGTTTGGTGACTTCTGACCAAAACAGTAGAGCTAAGCTTTCCTCATATAGCGGGCGACAGGCAAAAATGCCCCGTTTTTTTATAATGCTGTAATTTGTTAGCCATTAAATCTTTAAGGTAGAAATAAGTATCGCTACAAAGAACAATATTTGGAATTTTATTAGCTAGCTTAGGTAGTCTAGGCTTGCGGTGGAGAATCTATCCAAGCCTAGGATAGCCTATCTATGCAGATACTAAATAGCTCTGTTTTAGGTTCTCAAAAATGGCACAATTAACTCTTGAACAGCGCAGGTTTGTCGTGGAATTAACGATTCGAAATGGCTCCATAATCAAATCAATTCGTCATTTTCAAGCAAGATATGGTATACGTTTAGTAAAAAAAAAAATCCGGAGAAATTATTTCAAGATGAATGCACACAGCACAATTTGTAATTTAAATAAAGGAAATTCTGGTCATAAGCAAAGTGTGAGGACGGAAACGAATATTGACAAGGTAAGGACTTTAATTGATGCTGATGAAACAAAGTCAGTGAGAAAATTGGCTGCTGAGACACATTTGAATAGAAAAGGTGTGTGAACTCTTCTCAAATAAGATAATATTTTAAAGCTATACAAAAGTCAATGTTATTAAGAAATCTTAATGCAGGATAAGTAACGAAAGTTATCATTTTTGCCTCGGCATTAAAGAAATGTGCGATGATAAACCAGGGCCGGCCCGAGGCATAAGCGAACTAAGCTGTCTCTTAGGATCCCTACGCCATCAGGGGCCCCCCCACGAGCACTTGAAATGTCAAGACGTCATGATAAAACACTTTTAAATAGAAGAAAAACTATGAGTAGTAATATAAATGAAATGGTATTACAGAAAAATCAATTTTTATATCATTTGCATAGTGGACGTGCTAAACTCACAGTGAAGCCTATGAAATGATCAAGCATTTAGTAGGGTTGTTGTGGTTTAGGGGGGAGGGGTGAATGAAATTCTGCTTAGGGCCCCATAAATTCTTGGGTCAGCCATGTGATAAACAATTAGTATTGAATAACATAATTTTCAGTGATGAATGTCACGTTTACCTGAAAGGCATGCCAAATAAACAGAATTATCAGAAGTGGTCACTAACTACACCAAATAATCACTTCTACAAACTTTTGCACTCCCCAAAGATAACAGTATGGTTTGACTAAGTGGAAATAAGATGTATGGGCCCTATTTCTGTGAGGACCATTGAACAGGACAAGCTCAGTCAATTAACGCTGCCAGATAAAGTGACATGCTTGAAAGCATTTTCACCAATAGCACATATCCTGACGAATGGTTTCAGCAAGACGTCGCTGCATGGGCCACCATGACATGGTTGAAGGCTCGTTTCCACAATGACTAATGCAGCCTAGGACAAATTTCCCCTGGCTGACTGTGTCACCTTTAGACTACTTTTTATGGAGTTTTGTAAAAGAGACTATTTTGAGCTGCACCATTTAATATCGCAGAACTAAAGAATGAGTTTCGAGAAATCATTGCATCCATCAATGTCAATATTTTGCCGAATGGCCTAAAGAATTTCGCTAACCATATTGATAAGTGTATAGAGTCCGGTGGTGGTCATTTCGAATGTTAAAAGCTAGCTAAAAAGGGTCCATTTTGGGCTGTCAAACTGTATATATATGACAGCTTTAGAGAGTTTGATTTTATGACATCCTGCAAGCGAGCATTTATAGCGAATTAAAAATAGGGGTGCAGGGGTAGGATCAAGGGATTGGTCGCTGGTCAATGTTGATATGAAACTTTTAATGATCGTCGGCATCTATGATTTGTCAAGTACCTAACATATGAATTCGTACATAATTTTCCTGTACATAAAAATTGATACCTCAAATTGTCTTTGGTGAAACACTTTTCTTTTGAGATCCAGGAATAATTTGAATGAGGCTGGTGATTCTGCCCTCAATTCTCTTATTAAGACTCCTTCGAAATTCTGGTTGGTTCGTCTTCTAGTTCGTTCACCTGGAATTCGTGAAATACCTAAAATGTGAAGCGGCACGAAGTATCTCCAGAGCATAAGGATTGGTGGTATCTCGCTGAATGATTCCGTTAGCGACATACTTAAATTCCATTTAAAAGAAAAATGAGGAAGGGTCTGGTGGGCAGATCAGGACTCAGTTGGAAGTAGCAATTTTTATGTATTGAAGAATCCTGTACCGATTCATGTATTAGGTACTTCACAAATCATAGATAACCACGAAAATTAAAGTTTAATATCAAGAGTGAGCATGGACCAATCTCTTCATCCTATCCTTGCATCCCCCTTTTCATTGGCTATAAATACTCGCTTGCAGGACCTCATAAAATCAAATTAAACTGAGGATGTCATTTGTATATGTCGAAAGCTTATCTTACCTCTTTAGATTAAACATTTGGTATAAAATTTAAAGCTCCATTTCCTTTTAAAATTTATTACAAAAAACTGGTATTCACAATAAATTGATAATATTAGAGGTCTTATATGACGTCCTCCAAGACTTTGAAGCCTTCTCATGGTACCTATCCATCGACTAAGAAATGTCCTAACAGAAGAGAGGGGTTTTTTAGAGCCCGTTTGAAAACACTAGATAAGGAAGATGGGCGTATGCCTTCAAGCAAACCATTTCACATCTTAGTGGTAACTACAGAGAAGTCAAGATCACCCATTCAGCAGATACGAGTGAGAGAAACCGAAAGCAGGAAGACAGTTCCCCAGCGAAGGGCTCGTTGTTGCCCTGACACAGCCAGTGTGAACGACAGGTAACGGGAAGTTGCGGTGTTAAGGATCTTAAATATGAGAAGGATGACTTTAAATAAAATTCGAAATTTAATAAGCAACCAGTGCAGTTCACGGAGCAAGGGTATGGCACGAGAGAACCGCCCTAGACGGAGGAGAACTCGAGCCGCAAAGTTATGGATAAGTTGAAGAGGACTAATTGTAGTGTTGGGAGCTCCAGTGAAAAGAGAATTACAGTAATCACAGCGAGAGGTATCAAAGGCATATATAACTATCTCGAAACTGTTTTGGTCAAAGTGAGACTGGATTTAACCAAGGTAACGGAAAAAGCAAAGAGATGATTTGCTGATATTAGCAACATGCGATTTGAAATCGAGTTGAATGTCAAAGGAAACACCCAGTATTCTAACGTTGTTAGAGAACGCGACCGGAGAGCCACCTATATTAAGAGAGAGCGCTACATTTTTACAGAGGGACATCAGTTATCCAATAGAGATTCAGTCATCGTGTCATATGCGGATAAAAAATTAGTGACGGTCACATCGAATGTTTGGGGAGAAGGAGAGAAATATTTGCGCATTATCAGCATAGAAATAGGAGGATAGACCTAAAAAAAACGCAGAAGAAGGTCGAAGATCAAGAGGAAGGAGGTAGATACGAAAGAGGAGCAGGCTATGGACAGAGCCCTGAAGAACTCCGTAGGACACATCAGCTGGCTGATATACCTCACCCCTAATGTGAACACAATGAATACGAGATGACAAATAAGAGCGAAACCATTTTAGAGCAGTTTCAGAGACCCAGAAAGTCACGAAGATGGTGGAGGACGACGGAGTAGTCAACCGTGTCAAAGCTGCCGAGAGATCAAGAAGCACCAGAATTGAATGCTTCCTAGTGTCGGCTTCGCGGCGGGGTTGGTCGGTCACATGTAAGAGAACTGATTAAGAGCTCTGACTTGCGCTACTGTCCTCTCAAGAGCCTTAAAAAAGAGCGAAAATTTAGAGTTTGGACGATAATTTGAAGGATTATTAGGGTCAAGATTTTGTTTCTTTAAGATAAGACGGAGAGCAGCATGTTTAAAGCCAGAAGGCACCTCACCTAGCGACAGAAGTGGGGGGGCCGTGAAGATACCCAATAAGTGTAGCAAGAGGATGGGTAGGAACTGAACATGGAGACTAGGTGGGATAGTATCAAGCGGAGAGCTGCTTTTTTTCGATGGGCGAAGCATTGAGGCGTGCTCTTCAGGGAAGACAGGTGAGGGAAGTGAGATTGCTTTCTGTCTTGCTCTAAAAGAAAGAAGAGGAAAAGAAAATTTCGGAGGTAAAACTCGATATAACGTAACCAAATGCAACCAAACAGGCCACATGGACCTCACACCAATACAAAATAAACCAAGAAGCACTCATGAAAATAATGGCGTGCATCATGCATGCACATATAATAAATATTGCACTACCAGGGAGTTATGCAACAGAATTAAACGGTTTACCAACTATAGAATTCTCAAATAACCCGAACTTGGCAGCTATCTACCACAGATCATTCGCCAATAACCTCCCTGAGGAAGAAACTACCAGCAATGAAACATCCAGCGAGAAAGTCAAAGAAGATAGTACCAGCAAGGAAAAGACTTGGTAGAAAATATGGAAAACACCGGGTCCCGAACAAAAATTGGAAAGACTACAGAAAAAAAAGAAAAAAAAAAGAAGCACGGCAGGAACCAAGCCCAAATAAACTAAACTTACCATTGACAGAGAGAAGTGAAATTAAAAGAAGAGGAACAGACGAGCAGCAAAATATATGAAGGAAAACTAAGAGTCCGATAGATTAACAAGAACGGATGGATCGGAAAATGCATCCAATATGGCAATATCTTTAGAAAAATCGATGCTGACATAATCCTTATATTAGAACACGGCACCAATACAGGCAGTGATAAGATTAAAATATGAAACTATTAAGTACTAGTTACCAACCATACCCAAGAGATAAGGGATGGGGCGACACTAGTCAGCAAAGGGAACATCCCATACAAGGAGATACAAGGATCATAAGAATCGTTTTTCGCAGTGAAAATCGCCATGGATTTTGTGGATCTAACAATCGCTGCCGCATATCAATTTCCGATAAGGGACTTTCTACCCACCCCCAACTTCACCAAGTTGTTTAAAGCAAGTCTCATTCCCCCTCCATCCCCTTCCCATTAACGATCGATGTAGGGAATCAGGTGTTACAGATCGACAACGGGATCGGCGCTGTTTAGAACAATTGTTAGAAACATTTCGCCAACGACTCGACTCAGATTTTCCTACGTTTATTACCGGAAGAACGGCGACAAAGCCAGATCTGTGCCTAGCTGGGAATACTGTACTATTTAATTATTACATGGAACCAGTAATGGGATTCAGCAGGTTCGCACCGGTTCATAAGAACCTGTTCTTGGAATTTCATTAATCCTGAGAATCGGTTGCTAGATTAAATGAGGGGGGTTCTCAATTTTGGGGGGGAGTTGTGAAAATAACTAAAATTAATAATTTGACTTGCTAGACAATAGCATGTAACAATACAAATATCAATCTTTGCACATAAATCGGGCCAGTCAGCACAGTTTGCTACTAGAGACATAGTGAGAGAACCTTTTGTTAGTGAGAGCTATAGTGAGAGGACGTTCTTAAAACCTTTGAATCCCACCACTGCGTGGAACCTATAATAGTACTTTGTATTGACCACATAGGAATTTCTAATGCAGTCAAGAAAATCCAATCCAAATGGCAAAAGAAATCCAAGATCATATGGAAAGAAAGAGTGATAAAAGATACAAGAACACTCTGGAGCAATATATTCCCCAAAACCTGGAGGACGCTACACTTTAAGAAATGGACGAAGAACTAGATCGATTACCTAACACTCTATGAAAAGCGGAGGAAGAAGCGATACTATTATCTCCTTAGAAAACGATTAATTGCTATAGATAGACCAACCAAATTAAAAAAAGTATACAGAGATATTAAAGTGGAACAAGAAAGGCTAAGAATTCTTGAACCATCCAGAAACAAAAAGGCCAGGATAAGAGGACGAAAACAAGAGCTTTCAGATAATATCATAGAGCAGCAAAGGATAAAATAGGACGAAGCAGTGGCGTAGGTTGATACCAAGTCCTCACCCAAAGAATTCTGGAGAAATGTAAAATCAAAGAGAGGCAATTCACCAAAGCATAGAAGAAAATGAAGAGATAAACAGTTGAACAGATCCTCAGAGAATACTGGAAGAACATTTTTAACATCAGGGAACAAGAAAACGCCAACTTCGACAGCAACATTGTGTAACGTATGGTGGAAGAACACGGAAATGCCCTCATGGGTAAGGTGGCAACCATTATTACTACGGACGAATTGAAAAAGCGCACTGAAATCCTTACGGCAAAAAGCACCCGGTCACTCAGGGCTCACCAAAATAAACTTTACTAAAGCACCAAGTTGTGTGGTACAGGGAGTGAAGAACAGATTTAATGCCTCCTTGAATACATGCTACTATCCAGACCAATTCAATGTAGCCAATAAATACAGATGCATATTGATCGAAATTCTTATATTGTGGCAGAAAAATATCTTTACTTGTTGAATATTATCGATATTTGTGGGGTGAAGACAGATTCAGGAGAACTGAGCACTCTCTTTATCATATAATATATTTACAATGAGTAAACTTTTCACTGCGCCCGCCTGGCAGTTTACGCACACCCGTGAATGACCGTTAGTTATGAGCGAACAACGTTGTGGCCGCAAGAACAGATCGAGCGTCTTTCGATACAGATTCTAAAGCGACTGTTTTAAAAAGACTAATTAGAAAAAGGAGCCATTTTACCCAGTTGCTGGCCAATTAAAAGGTAAAGAAAATATATTGGACTGTAATTGTGAATTACAGTGAAGAAATAAGACAAAGCCAAGATACAAATAAATGTCCATCTGCGTAAGCCGCCCTAACCCCGAATACTAAGCTAAGATAAATTACATGTAACGTTTTACTCAGGTAATTCATCCTTAATATACATTTTGAATTAATAAACACAAACGATATTTCGTCCTACTTTGTCCTCAACCCACTTGAATCTCATTCGTGTTTACATCACCCGCAGTTTTAAATCTCATTCGTGTTTACATCACCCGCAGTTTCAAATCTCATTCGTGTTTACATCACCCGCAGTTTCAAATCTCATTCATGTTTACATCACTCGCAGTTTCAAATCTCATTCGTGTTTACACCACTCGCAGTTTCAAATCTCATTCGTGATTACCCTCAAATGCATTCGAACTTCATTCGCGCTCGCTTCCTCCCCAATTTGAATCTTATTCGTGCGGACATCACCCGCAATTTGAATCTCACTCGTGAATACAACACAATTTAAAACTCCTTAGTGTTCACACCTCCAGCTCCACAATTCTAATACACTTCCCGCTTACACTCCTGTGATTTGAATTCCATTCGAACATAAATTTTCCGCAATTTGAATTCCATTTGTGCCACTCTCCTCCTCCCGCAATTTGAATACAATTCACGCAGACATTGCCCGCAATTCGAACCATCTCAGTCCTGATTACAACCCCTGAAATTTGAATCCCATACCCTTGCATAATTAGAACCTCACAAGTATTTAGCTATTTGCCAATTCCAGCCAATCCTGGTAATTTGAATCACTCTCGTCTTAGAGCAACCACAATTTGAAACTTATGCGTACAGGGTGACCCCCCCAAAACGGGCCTGCACACACTTTTTGTAATAAATCCTTCATTCATTCACTAATCACCTTTACTTTGCAGGACACATACAACTAGATCTCAATGGAAGCTCCAGCAAAGAATAGACTGCGTCAAACATTACTACAAGACAGGCTCGTTCAAGAAAGTGCAGAACACTTTCGTGCATCAGTTCTAATGTGAAAAAGCTCCCTCCAAGAGCAGAATTCAGGACTGGGTGGAGCACTTCGAGAATTATGGGACAGTGGAGAACCTCACTGCAGCCAGTGACAACCGTCCAAGCCATTTAGGACGCCCCAGGAAGCATACAGCTGAGCTGATCGAGAGCGTTAGAGAGTCAGTTCAGCAGAGTCCAAAACGCTCTGTGCGCAAGCGAAGTCAGTCCCTCGGTAATCCCGTGAGACTTGCAGGAGAGTGCTAGTAATGGATGGAAATGCCTACCCATACAGAATACAGACGAAGCAGTCCCTTACAGCTTCAGACAAGGAGCAGAAAAAGGCTATGGCAGTCAAGATACTGGAGAAGATTCAGGAGACCCCAACTTTCCTTAACCTCCTTTGGACCTCAGATGAAGCTCACTTCCATCTTACAGGAAAGGTAAATTCAAAAGCAAATGTCTTCTGGGGGACCTCCAGATTAAATGAGGTAGCCACTAAGCCCCTACACTCCCCTAAGTGCATGGTATGGACTGCAATCTCAGCGAGAGGTATCATCAGGCCATTCTTCTTCGAGAAATCTGGCGAGACGGTGACAGTCACCAAGGAGCGTTATGTTGAGGTCCTCTAAACCTTCAAGAGGAAGCTGCAGACCCTGTTCTCCTCGCTTATGAGGAAGTTCTGGTTCCAGCAAGATGGAGCAAGCTCTCACACCTCAAACCAGTCCCGAGACTGGCTGAAAGAGAACTTTGGTGGCCGTGTGATCAGTCTCAAGACTGATTTTGAGTTGGCACTTCACAGCCCAGACCTTAGTAGCACCCCCCCCCCCCGATTTCTTTCTCTGGGGTTACCTTAAATACAGAGTGTACGCAGGGTGATGACCCAAGACCATCAAGGAATTCAAGGAAGTCATCAGGGACGTGATCAGAGCCATTAGTCGGTCGGTTTGTAAGGACGTCATGGACAACTTTGTGCTGCGCCTCAAGAAATGCACAGAGCTAAATGGAGGTCATCTCGAACACGTGCTCTAGAATAAAGAATAAAAGTCTAAAGACTCTCATGTTTTGCTATGATTTTTTTTAAACACAATAAACTAGTTATCACCAAAGTTTCATTCAATCCTATCGAAAGTTGGGGCCAGTTTAAGGGGATGGTAGGGGGTCACCCTGTATTTGTATTCTCCTAATTGGAATCCCATTTGTGCTTATATCATCCTCAATTTGAATCTCATTTGTGAATACACACTACAATATTAATCTCATTCATGTTCACCCTCTATCCCTTCCACAATTCGAATCTCACTCGTGCTCACATCTCCAATTTAAATCACATAGCAATGATACCCGGCGTTGTCAGGGCATAAAAAACTATCTTGAACTAATTCAATTCCCTGCTTAAGTTAAATTACGCAATTAAAAGTTGGTAGGTATAAAATATGAGGTTTATTTTAATTTTGAGTAAAGGAGTAGTGTCTCATGAGAGACTAACAGAGAACGATTTTCACATTACAGTAGTGCGGCAGGGCTAGCAAGCGGGTGAGCAGGCAAATGTAAGTCTGGGGATGGCAGCCAAAGACTTTAAAACGCGCCTCAAGCAGATGGGCGCGAGTTTTAACTAAATATCTAAATCATTCGAGTCTCAAAGATGCTGATAATAGGTATTATCGCGTTTTTTACATATTGCAGTCGCATATTGGTCTGGAAAAACATAAGTTTTCCACAGGCAATGTTTGTTTTAATTGCAACTCATAGCCGCGACTACTTGTCCAAAAGGACCTAGAAAGGGTAAAAATTCGAACTTAACCTATCCTAACAACCAGGTGGCGCCACTTTTTGCCAAATCTGAGTCGTTCTCCCCCCCTCCCCCCCCGGATCAGGTCATCCCCAATGGTGACCTTTGTCGCCCTTCAAGGTCGCTCTGAGTGGTCTTCTATAGCGGTCATATATATATATATATATATATATATATATATATATATATATATATATATATAGAGAGAGAGAGAGAGAGAGAGAGAGAGAGAGAGATAAAAAGACAGTAATAGGACTAATTTTATATGCGAAACCAGGTTTCGACGGAAACATCCGTCATTGTCAGTCGCTAATGAACAAGTGAAATACAGAAGTTGCTTAACGTATAAACACACAAACCAGTGGCACATCTTCCACCTTAGCGCCACTGATTTGTGTGTTTGTACGTTAAGCAACTTCTGTATTTCACTTGTTCACTAGCGACTGACAATGACGGATGTTTCCGTCGAAACCTAGTTCGCATATAAAACTAGTCCTATTACTGTGGTTTTATCCCTATAGTTACACGTACGCTATTGTATTTTTTTTGGATATATATATATATATATATATATATATATATATATATATATATATATATATATATATATATATATATATGCGGTTAAAAGGCTATTTTTGGCAAACATAGTCTTCATCAAAGCCCTCGAAAAGAGCTCTTCTCACATACACGAGAAGGTAAAACTAAAAATAAAATAAGCGTTCTCTCAGATAGCCAAAAAGCTATCTTTCGATTGGCCTTTTCAAATGTCACCCTTGCTTATCGAAGAGAATGGAAAATTTGTTCTACTCCATTTTCGCCACACCTTATAAATTAAGAAAAATTATTGCAGTTTCGCAATTAATTATGCGGTTAAAAGGCTATTTTGGCAAATACTGTCTTCATCAAAGCTCCTTCCCGAGGAATATTAGTCCCCCAAAATAAGGGAAGATGGCAAAAAGCTGAGAAACACACTAAGAGGAACTAAAAAAAAAAAGAAAACCAAAACAGGCAGAAAAAGACAAAGATGGAACAATTTAGAAAACTTAAGATAATTCACATAAATTCAAACGGATGGAGAATTGGGCCTGATTTCCTGACTTACGTTACTAGAAGAAACGCTACAAAGTCAGATATCGTACTAGGCAGCCTAATCATGCTTTATACTATATATATATATATATATATATATATATATATATATATATATATATATATATATATGGAGCCCATAGCCTTCGCTTGGAGCGACCATATTGGTACAATGGTTCTCCTCAACCAAAACCCAATACAGGCGGCTATGGCAAAGCGGAAAAGCTATGCAAGAGAAAACTGGAGTAAGTACAAAGATACATTTATGATGTACATTCCGACCCGTAGGAAAGGAAGAGCAAAACGATGTCGATGCGGAATTGGAAAACATTATAAAGATAATCACAGAAGTGGAGTTAGAAAATGAAAAGGAAACCCAGAAAGAAGAATGAAACCTATGAAATAATCAGGCAATAAGGCACGCAAACTCAGCTCGACAGAAAACTGCAACGGTTGAAAAGCGAAATGCTGATATTGATTGAAGAACAAAATATAGAATGGAAATACCTAATAGATAAAGTAGAGAAAGGAAAATGCCAGAAAAAAGCATGGAAGACAATAAAAAAAGGAAGAGCATAAAAGAAACCCTCAAATTAGATTATAATAATGGACAGCCCACAGATAACAAACAGTAGAACGAACAGAGACTCCTGGAGCTTAGGGGAAAAAATTCACAATAACACCGGAGGACAATGCCCTCTACGACGACCATATGGAAGAGATAGTAGAAGAGTTCCTTATAATTTACTATCATCAAACAACTCCTAGGCCTTCAGCAGATGGAGTCAGATAGGAACATATTGGCACTGGTGCAACTATGACTAAAGAAGAGGTTGTGAGTGCGATGCACTCTTTCAAACAGAGAGCACCAGGACCATCAGGGCTAACGCAAGTGCACTTCACAACAGCACCAGATGGAATGACCAAGCTGTTTGATGCCTGTCTAACTCTGGGATATTACCCAGACGGGTCCAAAACAGCAAGAATGATCTTCATTCCTTAGGCAGACAAACCACTGAACTTGGTAACGACTTACAGACCTATATCGCTACTCAGCCTCCTTGGCAAAGTTTTGGAAAAGATCATCAACAGAAGACTAGTAGAACACCTAGATTAAAATGAAGGGGACACTGAATTTCAGTTTGGTTTCAGAAAAAAAGTGACAGGACTATGGCACTGGGGGTATTTTCTGAAAAAAATCGGCAAAGCAAAAGCCGAGAAAAACACAATCGATATCGTTCTGCGAAATATTGAAAAAGCATTCAACAAAATCTGGACCCAAGGGTTAATCTATAAGATACTTCGGCTAGATATGAACAACAACATGGAACGCTTACTATGCGACTACGCACAGAAACAGAACAGCGTATATAGAGGTATATAATGGATCAACCTTCCGACTGAGGTCTGGAGTACCACAGGGCGGGTGTCTCAGTCCCACACTCTATAATCTACACCAGGAACCATGAACATGCAGTACGAAGACGATACCACACAGATTGTTACTACTCCTAACCGAAACACTAGGAACCAGGCAAAAGTCACAAAACTAAAAATATAAAATATTTATAACTATGAGAAAACATAGAAGATCAACACAAACATTCACAAATTTAAAATAATTCCAATAGGAAGAAAAGCCTTACAAATCGAAATAGAAGGAAACGACTACATATATGCACGCGAAGGAACAGTGCTAGAACTTACTGCAAACTCAATAGGATATGAGTCGAACTCCGAGGGATATTTAATCTCCTCCGATGAAGGTCCCTACCCACTCTTTTGACGTGACCGCGCATTTATACATTCGCTCTCAAGTTTACCTCTTTTAACCTTATTTAGCTTGCTCACAAGTTTGTCAGTATGTTCGCACTTGTCGATCTCTTTGTTTGTTTGTATGTAAGTGTATCCATTCATTGCTATTTATACACTGATTTTCTATTCTACCTTTTTTACTTTGTCACTGAGGATGACACAACTGTATCGTCACACACACACACACACACTCACACACACACACACATATATATATATATATATATATATATATATATATATATATATATATATATATATATATATATATATATATATATATATATATAGTGAGGATACATCGTAACTGACTAGGACTTTTGAGGGTGAAAAATTGTGTGACAATAATTCATTAACAAAAGAATAGGTGTTTTTTTATGGTGTATTGACCATAAAAAAAACAGCTATTCTTTTGTTAATGAATTATTGTCACACAATTTTGCACCCTTAAAAGTTCTAGTCAGTTACGATGTATTCTCACTATTTACAAATGTTCCTGTTAATGAAACAATTGATATATATGTATGTATATATATATATATATATATATATATATATATATATATATATATATATATATATATATATATATATATATATATATATATATATATATAAGATCGTGACTAAGGGACCAAATTGATCTAAATTTTATTTATTTTACAATCGACGTTTCGAGTCCTAACCTTATCATCAGGATTGTGTAAGCCAGGAAGTTATCTTTGTTACATTTTTTATTCACTTAGAAATTTCCTCTTTCTCTCACTGTTCATTCATTATCCACCTCCTGTCCATTATACCTTAATATCTAACCAAAAAACGGCATGTATATATAAATAGACATTGTTATTTTTTCAAGCTAATTTTATGTAACATTTACCTTTCTTTCTGGTAGTATCCTGACGATGAGGCTGAGGTGTTCTGAGCTAAGTGCCCCTGCCCGTCTCTTAATCTAGATCGAGACTAAATGGGATTTATTCCTTCTAGGCATTTCCATTTAACCACTTTTATCGAAACTTTCTTTATTTGTCTCATCTCACTTAGAATCTACTGACCGTTTCGTTTTGATTAAGACCAGTAACTGGAGTTCACCTCCTGAGGCGAAGAACCCTTCGATGTTTTCGCTGAGGAAGTCCTGGATTCTCCTATCTCCTGATGCGTACAATATCCCGAGCGCCAGGCGTCGACATATAGGTGAGCGAGGCATGCATGCCTTTTCATTTTTCAAAACCCTTTAATCCTTCGGCTACTTTCAAACAAATTTCTCTAAAATCCTGCGTGTGCAAGTTGATAGAGAATATGGTGCATGCTAGATTGGCCTTTATCCTGGATAGCTCACCTGTCTTCAGTACCGTGCAGCCACCGTAAATTCCAATCCTCGTCGGATGCTCTAATCTGATTAGAAAATGCGAGATCCTCCAATTATACAGGGGCTAGGAGATGCCCGCCATTTTCTTTAGTTCTATCGAGATAGTCGATTCCTCATTTGTGGGATGGGTGCCTCCCCGAGCTTGTAGGGCAAATAAGGGTGTCTTGTAGGTAAATGTTCTCAGCGGGACTCTATTTATCGTGACCATCAGTGGTACTACCTCACTACTGCCGGCATGAACTCTCTCCACGATCTACGTAGAAAAGTTTTAGATATTTTTTGGCGCAGCTCAGATGCTTGCCCTGGAGCGTCAGCTGATACATGCTCGTAGATTCGTCTGTCTTCATGGCTTAGCTAGTTGCAATATAGCGCTTGGTAAGGCAGATTACATACCGTGCCTGGTTTGGATTCCGCTTATTAATACATCTGACTCACAGAGCGCGCCGTGCCCTTGAGGCATTGTAATGTTCAGATCCTTTGGTTTGGATTATCCGTGGATTCGTAGCTAGTGCGAGACTGCAGAACGTCGAGATTGTCTTCTACTAGGTTCTTGGCATGTGGAAATTGCTGAAAACGACCGTGCTAATGAGGGGGTCAGGATGTCTGCGCAGCCTGATCAACTGAACAGCTGTTTCCTTATTCCTCCCACTTACTACATTTCGGGATTAGTTAAACTTTTAGGGTTACATAACAAATAAAATGGGATAGGGCGCACGGGACTTTAAAGTTGCAGGTCATTTCGCCCCGACTCTTCCCGTGGGCCTATCCCCCGACGCCTCGATTGTATCGAATCAATTTTTGCCGCCTTCATATCTGACACACTCGTAGGACACACAATAAGAAACAAAAGATTTCCGATAAATTTTAACGCTTTAATATTTTATGTTATTGATCCAGAGCTTTGCGTCATTCCGTTGATGACGAGCGACTGCATTGTTGCGTCTCCTAAAACGATTCAAGTATATCACCGGGAATCTTGTTCAAGCCTCCTTATTGGTCAACAACTTTAGATGCTGGTCCCCACTCCCAAGCCCCCGCATGCTAACAAATGAGATTTGATGTTTTTTGCAAAGTTTTTCCTGCACTTTGTATTCTTAAGACTCGACTCGACTCGACTCACATACTCTTTTGTCTTATCTATCTTTTAATTAATCCAACCCATGACCCCATCAGCAACTCTTAACAAGTTTGCAATTTGTGTTCTTACCCTTCTCGATCCCATTTTACCATCCTTTTAATTCTTCAAATTTATCTTTTCCGTTCTCTATCTCAGTGAGTTAACATTCTCTCTTTCGATTATGATTTTCTTTTATTTAATAACTAAAAAGCCAACTTGCACAACTTTTCTCTATGTACGCTAAGTCTGAATAGGCCTGATACATTATTTTCTCTCTTTGTTCTTATATTTATTTAAACAATTCCGTTCGCGTCTAAGGAAGAATATTTATTTTATGAAGGGGCCTCTAAATGAATGCATGAGTAATGTGTACGAGAGCTTGGGAATTTGTTCCTTAATTATTCTTATGGAGGAGGATCAAGATTTGCGTTCGTTCAGATATAATATGGAAGATATTGATCGCAAAGTTCGGGGGGATTTTTGACTTTTTAGTTTGGCCGTTCTGACACAAGGTATAATGACCAAAATCAGGAAGGCTGCCAATATAATAGCCAGTTGAAATGCAATGTATGCAATCGTGGTATGCAGTTACTAGGCAATGTTTAGCCTTTGAAGCGTCCCCGAGGCTTGCTCGATACAGTGTGAAAGTGGCTAACTGCGCTATACCTTGTTACTACTACTATAAACTTCGCGCAATAAAGTTCTGAGTCTGGGCCTACTAGGGTTCACCATGAGACAAAAATAACTTAAAAGTGTTTACAAGTCCAGAGGGAAGAGGGCCATTTTGGCCATTAAAACCAAACTCGGCGAATTGGACCTTTTTCTAAATCATATGGTGATTTATGGCTTTGCCATATATACACACCTTATGAAATCATTCATACGATGTAATTATACATTTTTAGTAATTGAATTCACTATATATATAAATAAAAAAAATATACCTACCTGAGGCATGAAAGCGTTCGGCTCGCGGGACGAGCACTCGACGTATCGACGTGCCAACGGGAGGCAAACATCAGGCCTAATTAGTTGGCCACTGCGGAAAATGCCCCACGGCAGAGTGAGCGCACGAACCGACTCGATTTGGTCAACGGTCACAAAAGTGAACGAGGGTTGTAATCAGATCAATACATCCATAATTCTTCGTGGCCCGGATTTCACCCAAATTTCACAAATCTGTGAGGCCCTGAGCTTGTAATTTTTCATACAGTTCTGTTTTATTTGGTACTTCTTATTGCTCTTCTAAGCACCCCCACAAATGTTCTATTAATAGGGGTTAAGTCTGGGCTCTCTAGTGGACACTTCAGAAGGGTGATCTCCATTTCTCCAAGACAATTCTTTGCGTGGTTGCATGTATGGCATATGGCATTGATTGCCCTGCTCAAAAATCAGTTCATATCTTGGTGCTGTGGGCTGAAATTTCTGGATAGATGGCTCTAAAACCTGTAACATAAAAACATATCTCCTGTTCCTGATGAAGACATGCAGCCCCATAGCATGATAGAACCCCTTCCATGGTTCACGCAACTAAAGCGAAATGCCTCTCCAACTCTTCGGCTCACAAAGGGAGCCTCAGAAGTGCTAAAAATGTTCAAAATTGTTCAATTTTTAAATAATTTTCTTCCAAGATATATTTTTTAATTGAATCACATAATTGCATGCGAAACAACAAAACAATAGTCTTTCTTACATACCTGATAATTACTTTCATCTGACGATATAATTTTAGACCAATGTTCATGTCAAATTTTTGTGTTCTTTGGTCCACCGAAGAAGGTTTCTTTGCTCTTAACCTCAGATATCCATGGCTTCTTTCACGCCTTGCATCCTTTTAGCCCTTGATCTTTAAGTCACCTTCTAACTGTTTTGGGAGATAGTTTTGAACTTAAGGCAAGTTCAGATGTTTTCCTCTTAGCTTATAGTGAAGTCCTAATGATAGATGTCTTATTTAGTTGGTGTAAGACGTTTTCTGCCACATTGAATAGTACATATATATTAAACGTCTTAGTTTTTAGCAATTTCCACTTGCGTTAACTATGGAGAAGTTGGATTTCTGCCCTCTGTGTTTCTGTAAATCCTTTAATTTTACTCATATTACTTATTTAGAACGAGATTTAATACAGCATAGTTATAAAGTTAAGCTGAAAAAATAAATATTGATTAAATTTTGATTTAAACAAAAACACCATTTTATTAAGTGTTCACAATTTAGTAAAATACCAAGTAATTCAAACATATTAACAAAATAATCAAACATATTAGCAAAATACGCATTATGATAAATCAATGAAGGGTGCTTTATACTTTTGGCCAAGGATGTAAGAACATACGTTTTTGTTCAATGTCTTCGCCTATTATTGTTTCCTCGAAACATCTCCAATCAAACACGGGATCATGTCAAGAATAGCGAACACAATACCTGTGGGTTTGCTATCGTTCACAAGAGTAGTTTTGGGCTGGTTATGCTTTACATGGTAAAACTGCACAATAACACATTCCAGACTACCATTCTTCCTCTGCTAGTGGAGAACCTACTCCCATTTGCACTAAAAAAAAAAAATAACTTGTCCAAATATGAAAAAAAAATCAGATGGGTTCGCTTGGAAATGCCAAAACAAAAATTGCAAACATTTCAATCACACAACCTCCATAAGACCTGGATCTTGTTTTGCAAATTAAAACGCCAATTAAGGCATTGGATACATTTTGTGTATTGCTGGAGTGATAAAATTGGAATAAGAACATCAAATGGGCAAGGGGAACGTTCGCTTAGGTGTGGTTAGGTTAGGATATCTACCCAAACCAAAGCTTTGGGGGGGATGATGTTTAATTGGAGCTTCTCACCAGTCAAGGTCCCGTTGCCTCCTTGAATTGTTCATTTCTTGTTTTATGTGCTTCATTTTTTTTGTGTTTCAATTTTTGTATCGGTCAGTCAATAAAGGGGAGCTTCGACCCAAACAATCTAATCTATTTTTTCGTCAATAAAATAAACATCTTGGTTTAACTCTTTTTCCTTTTCGTGATATTTACGTTGGGATTTACATGAGTAATTTTGGCTTCGCTAGTCTTTACATGATCCCAAACATGAATAAATGTATATTTAATAAGGTGACTTTCATACTAAAATAAATATATAGATAGACCTAAAGCTGAACAAAATAATAAAGATCGAGCACATACCCAAAAGGGTGGGGACATTTTTTTAAACGTTTCAACGAAATAAAGGATCCGCAATTTAAAAAGTGCTGTTATTGAGTGGATTTAAAGCACCGACTCAATGCGAAATGCAGATAATTTAAATTAATCTTTGAATTAAGGAATTTCAAAAGATAAATAGGTTTTTGTAGGCTGCATTTAAAGCTTGTGTTATAAAGCGTAATTTTAAAGTAATTTAACAACAGAAAATCGGTGATACGTATAAAGTCTCCTCCTTAATTTTGTATCTCCTGTCTAGTTTCTGGTTGTAGGTTTGGTTTGGTAAAGAGGTTTATTTTTTTACCTATCCTAATCCACACTTAACCAGAAACTAGACAGAACTCCATGTATACCAGGACCCAAAATTGTTAAATATCAGACAGAAATATGAGTATGAGACCGAAATCTAAGGAGACATTTTTTTAATTCCTTACAGTTGGAAAATTGGTCTGATTTACAATTATCAATCTTTAGTAATTTTTATGATTTATATCACATACAATTAGAGAGAAAATCGAGTATAAAAAAGTACGTTTTTAACAAGTATTTGACCATTTTCATGAAAAAAACCCTCCTCTGGAAACCGTGTTCCTCACATCTCATCCACACAACAACCTGACAGAAAACAACATCCTAAATGAGCCACTCACCCCCTCCCCTTAATAAACCAATCAGATAAATCACTACATAGAACGCACCGATTAATCCTTTTTTAACTCAGGCCAGGCCACTCCACGACACTCCAACAAACAAACATAGAATAAACCTTACCCTGGCATCAACATCCACCAGATGCAACCGAAGACAGACAACATCAAACACATACTCATAGACTGCCTAAACCTCAAATTACGAATTACACACAACATCTTTCTTAGGGACTTGTGTACACACCCCAGGAAGTGTGGTGGCTTTCTTAAGGGCAGCTCACCTCGCAGAAGAGAGGTAGGAGGGTGGAATGTAAGTCATGTGGTCGCATAGTTGCACAATAAAACTAAACTCACAGTTTCAAATGAAACACACACCTCAACAGATCTTTTTTTACAGAGGCAGATCCATCAAAATCTTAAATTTTTCCTCTTCGTTCTGCCCAACGGATGTTTTCTTATCGAGATATGTGTGCTGAAAGATCCTGCTTCTTGCCACACAGGTTTCTTTTAGCCCTCAAACGTACCACAATTTATAAAACGGGTTAGTTTCGACGACCAAGTTACAGTTAGGGTAAACTGGTCAATTGTTCGTCAACTTTCAGTATTTGCATTGTTATTTTCCAGTTTTGTAGGCTAGTGTATTAAGTTAAAGAGAGTTAGAATATGTATTATATCTAATATATATTTACGAAAGTATGTTTGTATGCATGTATATATATGACTGCTATAGAAGGCAACTTAGAGCTACCTTGAAGGCCAACAAAGGTCACCAGTGGGGTAACTTGACACGGGGAGTAACATAGGTTACTCAGATTTTGCAAAGGTGGCGCCACTTAGTTGTTAGGTTCAGGTCGATTTTTTACCCTTTCCTTTTTTGACAAGCAATCGCGGCTATGAGTTGCAATTAAAACCAATTTTGGCCGTGGAAAATTTAAGGTTTGCCAGACCATTATGCAACTGTAATGTTTAAAAAACGCGATAATACCTATTATCAGCATGCCCGAGACTTGAATAATTTAGATATTTAGTTAAAACTTGCACCAATCTGCTTGAGGCGCGGTTTGAAGTCTGTGGCTACCATCCACGTACTCACGTTTGCATGCCCGCCCATGTGCTTGTTTGCCCTACCGTACTACTGTAATGTGAAAATCATTCTCTGTTAGTCTTTGATGATACACTACCCCATTACTAAAAATAAAATAAACCTTATATTTTATATCTACCAACTTTTAATTGCGCAATTTAACTCAAGCAGAGAATTTAATTTGTCCAAGATAGTTTTTTAGGCTCGGTCAACACCGGGACCTTTGCTAGTATATATATATATATATATATATATATATATATATATATATATATATATATATATATATATATATATATATATATATTGCAGGAAATAAACCATAGTACGAGTGTCAGTCAACCTTTGGCATGCAACTCTCTGGCATTACTATGCTCAGACAATACCCGGAACTCCTTGTTTCCGGAGAAAACAGACTTGGGACAGATCCCTCCTGCGAACAGTGCCTAATTCAAAACCATAACAATGTTCTTTGACACGCCCCCAAATGCAACCACACAGGAAATGGTTAAATCAACTTTTCTCCAAAATTAAAAAAAGGGGACACAAAAAAACATTCAGTCGGAAGCTCATCCATAACAGATATCTTTCTTGTATCCTGGTATCACTAAGTGGCGCACATCAATCATTAAAGTAATTCTGAGTCCGCCACCAGGTCGCGGTATAAAAGACAAAACTTAGCTCTTTTCATGACACTTCTCTGCATGCATTCATTGCTACCTGTTATTCGTTATATTCTTCAACAATACACGCGTATAGTCATCACAAAGTATCGACCGAATTCCACTAAAGTTCCCACAGGCCCCTAAGCACGAACTTAATTAGGCTTAACAATCACTGTGCTTTTATTGGAATTCTCAACATTCATACATACACTAGTGGAATTGTCAAGTCGAAATTGTTAAATAATTTATAGTGGTCATATTCATAATTCGTTTTTAAAGAATTCATTTATCATGACTTGTGTATAAAAGGGAAAGATCGGTTGATTTTACAAGTCGACAGGCTGTAAGACAATTGGGGTCAAAGGATGAGAAAGTGAAGAGGCATTTACTGCCATAAAGCTATTCAAACACACACACACACACACACACACACACACATATATATATATATATATATATATATATATATATATATATATATATATATATATATATATATATATATAGAGAGAGAGAGAGAGAGAGAGAGAGAGAGAGAGAGAGAGAGAGAGAGAGAGCATATACAAGTTGTGCGGTTGGTAATAACCAGCACAGGGCTTTCGCCATATTTAATTTATGACTCTTAAAAACCTTTTGACGACAGAAAGAAAGATGCAGAAATCTTGTATTCCAGTCCATATAACAATGCATATAAGAGAAATAGAATTTGACGCAATTGAGCGATGAGACAAGAAACAGGAGGGTTTTTTAAAAGCAAGAGAAAGGGACATTGCAGGAACACAAGGATTAAAGAGAGCAAAGGACGGCACTATGAAGGCAATCCTGGCTGACAAGAAACTCCTGTTTCTTGTCTCATTGCTCATTTACGTCAAATTTCAATTTTTCTTTATATATATATATATATATATATATCACCAAACCAACAGGAAATTGAAAAGATAATTCCAAGTA
The DNA here is from genome assembly GCA_963969495.1 of Ceratothoa steindachneri. Lineage (NCBI taxonomy): Eukaryota > Metazoa > Arthropoda > Malacostraca > Isopoda > Cymothoidae > Ceratothoa > Ceratothoa steindachneri. Next base: position 85,356,108 of record OZ018336.1, on the reverse strand, counting down.
CATCCAAACAATATTTTCAGGTTAATTATATCCTCAAGAAAAAGATATAATAACATAACGCAGCCATATATAGATTACAGGAGAAAGTAGAAAAGGACCTTCACAAAATATGAATCAAAGGGAGAAATAAATAAATGGTTAAATTTCGGAAAATGCCCGCCCTCAAATTTTGTGGGCGCTTTGTTATAAATATATCTATTTAAAAAAAAATAAGCATTAATTAAGGCGGGCAAATTTCTAATTATGATTATGACAAAAAATAGATTAGAACCCATCTTGGGAGCCACATTGTTGACATCTGGCAATTTCCTTTTGAATTTGAATCTGAACAGAATTTTTTTAACATTTAAATAACATTCGGGGAAGAGGCTTATGTGTCTTAACTCAAGCAACACAGGTATAAAAACAAGAAGCATAACGACATCTAGCAAATGCCTTTTGAATTTGAATCTAATGATAGGCTTTAGAATTATAAATACTACGAGTTTAATTAAAAAAAGCAGGGGGGCAGGGTGCCCCCCCCCCACACACACAATTAAAGGGTTTTTGCCCCAAAATTATATGTAATACAATATGATGCAATTGCAATAACCTAACAAAAAAAAACATAAACAAAACTATTGGGGAATTTGCCCAAGAAAAAACAGTGTCTAAATTACAAAACTTGTTTTTAAGTTTAAATATATATATATGAATTATCCGAAAAATCGCGGGCGGGCATTTTCCGAAATAAAACAAATATATAAATGAAATATAAAGCAACTTAAGGACCGGTATGTGGAAAATCCAAACGACAAAATTATGTAGTACCATCACAAATATACATAACCACGAAAACAACCGCAACATCTGTCTCTGGAAAGGATTAAACGAACAAGATTTGGAGAGCACGGAGAAAGAAGTAGTTATTGGTTATGGGCCAAGGATGAAGTATTGTTGGTGTAGTAACATATTTATTATAAAAATACTAGTTCGCAGTATTTTATATTCCTTTGATTCCAAACTTTATATTCGGTTTTGATGTTTTGGGATTTGTTTGTTGTTGTTTTTGTACACAAATGCAAGTTTTGAGCTCATTAAATTTCTGACCCGAGAAATGAAGATCGGATTTGGCTAACCAAAAAATGTCTATAAAATGGAGTTTTTTATATTAAACTTGTGAATGCGATCGATTCGAGATATCAACTTAGAATTGAAGGGTGCGCAACCTTTTCCCTACTGCGGCAGAATTGCAAGTTCATAAGAAACGCAGACGAATGAATTTCCAAAGTTTTAAGGGTTTCACAGGTTCAGACTTACAGTAAATAATTATTTTATATGTTATGTTTAATAAGAACGTGTCTTAATTCTATCAAGCCGTCTATATTCCGACTTCTTTAGTAGGCGAATAAAATTTCACCCAACGGCGAGGTGTTCTCCATGCAATACCCAGATTTTTTCGCCCTCAATCCCATAGGAAGGAATTGTAATATTGTCGGCTGTGACACATTCATGGGGAAATAAGACCATTATCTCTCTGCAATTTAAAACCAATAGGTTTTATCTATAGTCGCATTTTCGTTAGTGTTCCATATTTATATCCTGAGATATAAAGCTGACCAACTGAGTAAGCTCCCTTTTTCCTGATGACAGCCGCAATTCACAACAGGCGAAGCAGGAGATCTAAGCACACCCAGATTGTACTGGATCGTACCTCCCATTAATAACTTTACTACACCAGAACATTATATGCTTATTAGACAGAAGCTGAGCCGGTGGAATTTCGCATTTATATGAGGTTTATGCATAACAGTTATCATAAAACCACATAATGGTAATAAGCTCTTCTTTTTTTTAATATCGTACGAATGGTGTCGTTAGTTTGAGAGAGCTAATTTTTAGCCAAGACATACGAGTATTATCTCAAAATTACCACTCACAGCGGCAGCCGACGGCAAACTGAACAGAACTATAAAATGAGCTTATATTTATAGGGTCATGCAAATTCGTGGAAAATCTAACGATAATATTTATACGTTAATTATTTTATCGTAGTTTGTAGAATATTTCTTATCAGTAATCCACATATATTTTCAAGTAAAATGTTAGAACAAAGTTAAAAGTGCAATGGTAGGAGCGGAAAATAGTTCTTTGCTTATTATTATTATTATTATCCCTGGTAAAAGAATTGGAGGTGACTATTGATTAATTAGTTGAAAACAGGGCCATGGTGACCTAAATTTTAAACTCGATTCTACTCACATACACATCGTGTTATTTTATATACTGCGAAAGAGCTACAAAGGTCAATTCGCCTTGATTATTTATTGCACAGCCCACATTGCCAAAGGGAGAGGTGAGGAATTTGAAGTACTGCAATTTTATTTGAATAAGAAGATTATACATAAATAACTTCTTTCATATTCCCCTTTACCATTAAAACGTTAAAACGTGGGACTTCCGGGCGTAAGAACATGGTTCCAGCCCAGCGAGAGCATAAAAAAAAATAATTAGCATCCGTAGGTAGCTGAACGCCTATTGGCGGACGCATCTATACACACAGAACCTATCACTCTTCCGTACCGGAACGCGCTGGAAGGGATTCGATATCCCCCCCCCACACACACACACTTGAAGTAGCACTCACCTGGATCACGAGTCTGTCCTTGGTGGTTGGTGACATACATCAGTCACTCTGCAACTTCTCTTATAACGATGGGCGGCTCTTGGTGCCATGGCTCGGCGACGATTGTAATTCTGATCTTTCTGTGAAATTCATTATCCAGTCTGGGCATTTGGCCCTTAATAGAAAAGGGACAGGTAGCATAATTAACTGACTTACACAAGAAGATAATGCAGGCATGGTAGATTAATGTAGTCTATAAAGCAGCGTCTCTCGGCTATTTTGATTTTGCGAAACCCTTGAAGGACTTTTCATTTCTTAGGGAACGCGGGAATAAAATTACCATATCTTCGCTAATATTTTTATTTCACAAACTTCAATTTCATAAGGTAAACATTGATATAATTTTCTGGCAACTGGCTTAAACAAACGTTTTATCGAGTTTGTTCCCATAACAGAAATACCTGAAATCAAACTGATGAAATATAAATGACTTTTAATTTAAAAGTTTGAAATGATATAACGAGTTGAAGAGTTTATTTTGATACCGAAGGATTTTTCGAGAATATGCCCTAGGAGTAGAGGAATCTGATAAGGAGTCGCAAATCTCGTTCTGTGCCCAACGAGCCCTTCTACAGGGAAATTTATGCCCGGCCCTTACCGGACTATATCCGGTCCCGATTGATTGTTGGTAGGCTGCGGGATCTTGACAGGATAGCGTAGAATGACAATGAAATGTTCAAACTTGTTATTTTAAATATTAATATCATGTAAATGTATGTATATTTAGCAGGTGCAGCACCAGACGGAGCTCTACACCACATAAAATGGATTTAAGAATGTCCGGGCCGGCCTTCGTCAAAGAAATGCGGTGACAAGGAAGCGATAGTGAGAGAGTTGCGTGACCTGGAGTTAAGTCGCGGCAAGAGCGGAGGGACTCATGGCAGATCCTCCTGCCATCCAAGCGACCCCAAACATTGGGAGTGTCCAGAACCTTCACCGTGAGCAAACACAGGACTCATGAAAGCGCTCCATTTTTCTCCTCCTAACGAGGGATCTTCCAGAAGCTCCAAACGAGCGGAAAGGAGCTTCATTAGAGAATATCACTTTGCGCCAGTCTTCAACAGTCCATTCTTGGTATTTCCTACAAAAGTGGAACCTATCCGTAAGTTTCCTCTTGGTGAGATGAGGCTTCTTTGCAACCCTTCTCAACTGGAGACCTTTGTCAAAAAGTCTCCGCCTCACTGTGAACGCTTAAGCGTTCAAACCTTCTTATTTCCAATCGTGAGCAAGCTTGGTATTGGAGGCAACCCGATCCTTGAGCTGGAACCTTACCAGGAGACAATCTTGGCCTTCATTTGAAGTTCCTGCGCGTCCAGAAGATTTCTTCACAGAAGTATAAAGTCTTTTTAAAGTCATTAATGCCCCTAAACATGGTTGTTCCTTGATGTAATATCCTTAGCAACTTTACTTGTATTTCGGGCCACTTTGGTGCAGAGCAACAACGGTTGCACGCTTTTCTTTGCATATAAAATTTTCTGGAACTATAAAAAAAACTAACAGCAATTTATATTTTAAAAAGATATTACGAAATAGATTATAATCACACAACGTCACTCATTTAACCCATATTTGGCATCACTTTTACCCTTTTGATCGAATAACAAAGTGCCAGGGATTGAAACTCATTTGTTACAGGAAGAGGACCAGAGCGCAATTTTTCTTAAATTTCTTATTACTTTTAAAATGCTGACCTTTTAATAAACCTACAATAATTTACATATTATAATAATTATTCCTTCAATGTAAATATTAAAAAAATAATGAAAAAAGAAATATATATATATATATATATATATATATATATATATATATATATATATATATATATATATATATATATATTTTAAAAAACATTTAGCCATGACTGTACACTAGATGTTTTTCTTTTCTTGTTCGTTGAATCATTTATGACTTTGTTGGTGATTGAGTTCGGCAACTTGTTATTTTTTTATTATTTTTGCCCTCTGTCATTGTTTTGGTTATTCTCTTCTAGATTTTTGTTCTTACACTGTTTCTTTAATTTCCTTGAATTGAGCTTATTGCTCTGTTGTTGATACGTTATTAATTTCTCTGTTTTGTTAGTTTTTCTTCCTTCGTTACCCTTACTTTCACTTGTGTCAGTTTGTATGTGTTTTCATCTGGTGTTTGCGTGTACACTGTTTGCAAAGGTAGGCATTCTGCAAGTTAAGTCCGCCACTCGCTAATAGTAGACTAAAAAAATTGAGTAATAGCCTTAGCGGAATTTTAAAAAAAATTAGCGAATCTGCAGTTACCGGAATGCCAAAATTATAAACCGTTAATGCAGACTTAAAAAAAAAACACCGACAATGAAATTTCCGGAAAAATTTAGGAATTCTTTAAAGTGTGGATAAACTTCGAGATTAGGGTGGCCAGTCGTCCCGGATTTCCCTTCCAGAAATCTGGCCACCCTATTATAGATTTGTCTGATGTGCAGCCGGTCTGCGCATACGCAGGTGGCAGGCTACTCAGTCTTAAAGACGTATTCCTTGAAATATTTGTATTTGATATATTTTTATATTTTCACAGTGATTTACATTTAAAATGGAACGATTTTGACGCTATCGCCCTCTCCAAGCTGGCCTGGCCTCGCCAAGAGCCAGAGTGAGGAAAAGAATGCTCCCAGCCAGCTTGGGTTCTGACGTCCTCAGGCGTGAGAAGTCATCCTTGACTTATGATAAGTTTGAGAAGCTGGTGTTTGTCAATGGAACATGCACCTCTTGAAGGGGAAGTGGCTGTGCCAGAGGGAAGAGGAGGAGGATAACAATGACTAATGACTATAATAAGAATTCTGTATTTTGCTGTTTTCAAAGTTCTGCTATAGATAATAATATATAAAATAAATAAATATATAAATTGTAAAGTATATTTATTGAAAATTGTGTTTTTTAACTACCAATAAAGGGTTATCGGACTAAAAAGATTTAGTGGACTGTTTCAGACTTCTTTAGTAAAATAAAAAAGTGTGTTATCATTAGCGGATTTGCGATAGCGCGGACCGGCGAGGTCGGAAAATTTACGGATTAGTGACTGTTTGTTCCGTGTAGTGCTCAGGTGTACATTGGAGTTATGTCCTCTTCTGAGCAGATTTTAGTGCTAGGGAACCTCATTTTGCGAGTAACTCTCGCCGCCTTTCTTTCAGGGATTTAAATTCCTCCTTCAATCTCTTCTAATTCCAGAATGATACTATTGGCCATTGCTGTTCAGATCTTTTTTGCCAGTCTCTGGGTCACAATGTTGACGCTCTCTTGCTTTTGTCTCATGTGCAGCTCTCTTTGGCTTCGTTGCTCGCACTGCTTTGCTTTGTTGATTCAGAGGGTAGCTGCGTTATGCACACACTGGAGATTTCCCTCAGAAATTTTGCTGGACGCCTGGGTCATCGTGACAGGGTAGATGCGCTTAGCGTGAATTTACATGAAGTATAGTTTCCATATATTCTCCACGCTAAGCTATCTAAATATATACAATTTTAACAGTTCTTTCTTTGCCAGTTTGTAGCTGTTTGTGTGGTGACTCCCGTAGCCATGTAAAGTTATCTTAAGGCCCAGCACACTTCCTTTGGCGTCATAGCCGTACCTCCTCTTGTTAGGTGATACGGCTGTTGTTTTTCTACAGCGTAGGGAATTACCTTGAACTTTTTATATTAATTCATATCTCCCACCTCTTATCGTACCAGTTGATGTTAGAGATTTCCGTGCTAGTTCGTGATGCCTGCTCTCTTGCATTCCTGTAGATACATAAGACGATTTGTGTGATGTTGTCTGCGAATTGCAGATACATCGCGTCCTTTTGCACTGGTTTGGGAGGGCCTATCGTGAGCACTTGGTAAGGCAATGGGCTCAGGTAGCTCAACTGAGGAACCTCGCTTTGAGTTCGAACTCTGGTCCATGACGAAGTCGCAGACGATCCTTTCCAGGATTGCGTCTAGCTAAAGGTTCAGGATTTTGTATTGAATCTCTTCAGCCAGATCTTGTCGAAGGCATTCTGTACGTCCCTCATCACAATATTCAAGTAGTTCACCTCTGCTCGCCATTTAGTGATTTTCTCTTTCAGGATCGCCAGGACCGTAACTATGCCCCTCTTTTTTCAGAACTTATGCGCCTATAGCCTGTCGGTAACGATCGTTTCGAAAATATTTCCGATTAACTCCAGAAGAAAGATGGGGAGGAAAGTAATTAACTGGTATGGAGGCTAGTTCCATTTTGGGATAAAGATTGTAACCATCTTGTAACTGTCCGGGAAGTGGCTTGTGTTCAGGGTTGCATTAATTTTATTTGTGATGCCTTGAACAACTTACCATGAGGCGTTCACGAAGTTGTTTTTCGTGAGTCTCAACCTTCCCAGACACCTCTGTTAGAAGGACCTTATGGAATATAAAGTCTCCTCCAACGTTATAGGGTGACAATGGATAGTTAACCATCTCTCTGATTAGGGACACATGCGGGTGAAGATGAATTCTGTGTATCATCGTGCTGAGGTCGACGAGCAGTTCGTCCTAGAATTTCTGCTCGAAGTCATCGTTTTCCTCGAGGGTTATTGTAAATATCTTCTTACTGTATCTCATAAATCTCTTCTCGAGAGTTTCCTGGTCATGTATGAGTTCTTCATCGTCGTTAATTGTTATTTTGGCCCTCGGAGGCAACCTTTTCAATTTTGGGATATTCCTCCAAGAAATGTCAGGGCTGCTCTCCCTGTCTAGCCTACGGGCAATATCATTCTAGATATCCCTTTGTTGTTCTACTAAGCTCATCGCTTAGACGGCGCATTCTGGCTATTTGTTCCCGGCTTGGCCTTGTCCGGTTGATCTTCTATTAAATTTCTCTATGTTTCCGAGCACTTTCCTTGATCTCATCCACCCACCTAGGTTGTGGGAGCAGCATATTCGAGATCGTGGGGACGCAACTCTCGTCAGCTACAGTGAGGAGACTAGTGATCTTCTCTATCTCCTCATATATTTCTTCAAGATTTTCATCGTCCAAGTTAGCAAGGCTCCCAGTTTGCTTGCGCATAGCATTTTATAGGTTGGATATGCTTAAACCCTGGTGGAAGCGAGATAGTTGTTAGTAGACGGATATGATCATTTGAGACCTCTGGGCATGGCTACTTGCTGATTTTTTAAGAAGACGTTTGTACTCGGTAACACTATGTTTGGTTATGTTGCCAAACGGTATGTTAGGAAGGTCAAGAGTTCTGGTCCGACCTCACTGGAGCCTGTTTCTTTCGATCAGTACCTCTAAGTTTCTTCCTCTCTGGTCAGGACTGATGTAAACAGATGCTCTGCATCTAGCCTTTAGGTCACCTCCTAGCCGTGCCGTTCTTCGTGTCCAAACAACATAACTAAATTGCTTATCGGCAGGTTGGGGGTGGCAGAGTTGCTGGCATGCCGCTGCTACTGTTAGTCTCCCTAGCAGAGTCGGGCTTCCAATAGCCACAGATGACTCGTCCGATTCCTGTAGTTTTTTGAAACTGAGGTTCTTCCTGATGGCAATGGCTGCGCCATCCACCCTTTATTCTGTGTTTTTGTCTATGATTATGATGTTTGGAATTTTTATATGTTGGTTGTAACTGTTTATTCCGTATTCCGCAATAAGAATGATGTCGAGATCTACTGTTCCGAATATAATCCCATATACAGTAGATTTTCTTTCTCAACCATTTACATTTAATGTTAATATTTTCAGTTTTTCTTAGTGTTCTCCATGTGTTATTGTGTGGGTATTTGTGTTTCATTTTAGCGTTTCTTAAGTCTATTGGGGTTGGATTTTAGTATTCCTGATCTTCTTAAGCTCTGCCTCGCCTAGCGTGATGCATGATTCATAGTGTGCCTCTTCAATTTTGGTTCCTTCTTGCGCGTCATAGTATCACTTTATATTATGAAACGTACTCCCTGGTAAATGTCCGAGGTTGTCTTATCCTCTTGGAAAAGCACTAGTTCCTTGGCGTAATTTTTGAGATTTATTTGATCTCCGTCGTCCTTATCTCATGTTGAAACGAAAGTAATGTCCGATTTTCTAGAATGAATTTTTAGATAGTATTTATTAAAATGGTGCCTCTTGTTATTGTTCAGGAATATTACAATTAGTAATTATACCTTTTTCTTGCAGATTAGAATTTTTTTCATAATCTTCTTCTGTATTCACCCCTATGTCCTCATCTAAAGATCACATTAGACATGTTTACTCTATGAGTTTGATAAAGGTGCTAATGCAAGTACAGCGGCAAAATCCATTCAGAGAACGAATAGGGATGATGCAGTAAATGAAAAAAAGTTTTAGGAGGTGGTTTTCATGTTTCATAAGTGGGGATTCAATTCCAAACAACGGACTAAAAGAAGGCTATTCAAAAGAACTTGATTCCGAAGATTTGGAAGCTTTTATCACAGTAAATCCTGTTATATTGGCTAGGTTTCAGTGATTGAAAAATGGGTCTCGCCGGAAATGTCCGCTACGAATCTGCAACAGCGTGTTACATGATGTGACTCATTGCTTTCACGAAACCTCCAGTCAACATTTTGGGGCAACCTGTTACTGGTATGAAAAGTCAATCTTTTATCATACCGTTAAACACCTCCCTTCGTGAATCAATCGAGGAAGCAGAATTTCTCAACAACCGAGAGGATGACTTCTTCCAGAAACGACCAAGTTGAGTGGTGTATGGTCAAATATTGAAGAAATTTTCCATTACGAACTGTTAGACAACATTCAAACATTTAATGCTAATCTCAAATGCATTAACATCGTCGTTTGAAAGCCGCTTTAAGCCAAAGGAGACCCTACTTTGTTAACAGGAATGTCATCCTCCATCACGATAATGCCCGATCTCTTAGAGGAGATCGGTTGGAAAATATTGCTTCTTCCTCCTTATTCTCCTGACCCTGCTCCTTCTCCTTCTGATTATCACTTGCTTATGGGATTACAGAACTATTTGTATGGTTTTATGTTGGCATCAAGAGAAAGGTTTAAAACGAGTTGGATTCATATTTTGCATCAGAACCAAAAGAATTTACACGAGTGGCATTTATAAGCTTGTTGAGAGATGGAATGCGATTCTAAAAAGAAATGAAGGTTATGTTTATGATTAAATATTTCCATAGTAATAATTTTTTCATTTTTAATATATACCCTAAAATCGGACATTAATTTCGTTACAACCTGATACTTCCAACTCTTTGTTTCCCTTTGTCTGCTCCTGGCTTTTTGGAGGTCGTACAGGTCTTAGCTCTCTATCTCCGAGTCGGAAGATGACTCAGCGCGCTTTTCTTGCGTCTTTTTGAAGGCTTTTCTCGCAGCTTTCTTGTTGTTTCGGATTCTAACCCATCGTTGGATTGTGTTTCTCATATCTTCATTGCCTACAATCTAAGTCCGGTCTGGGAGACCGCTTGATTGCAGGTTTCTTTTTTAGGCTGTTGTTGTGGTAGTGGGTGCAGCTGTGGTAGGTTTGGGGTTTAAAATTGCAGTTGTATGACGTCTCTAGAGGAGGAATTATCCGGGAACCACATTTCATTCATTGTTTGCCAGCATCTGGTTCAACCTGGATGGGGCAGATTTGTTACGCCCCTTGGGCGTACGACGTGTTCTTCCTCCTGGTCTCTTCCTCCCCCTTTTCATTTTTCTTTTTCTTTAGCAGCTCATTTTTTATTGGGTAAAACATGGCAATGCACCGTGGTTTTGGCCGTTTTGGCTCCTAGTGAGAAGAAATAAAACCAAATTCACTCCAGGTTCACCTATTATGGGGTAAGGTCTGGGCTTTGGATATTGGGAGTGGTGAAAAAGGCATATAATTTCCCAGGGTCACAACTCTTTAGTTCCAAAGATACTTAATATATATACAATGACATTTTTTTAATTTAGGTCGTATAGAATTAAATCATAATTATTTTTTATTTAAAATAAATAAAGGTTATTATTTACATTACCGTAATCACTTTTTTGTTCATTTTATTACTTCTTCCTGTAGAATTTTTTGCGATTTGTCCAAATATGTTCTTCTCTTTAGGCGGTCGGAAGACGAAATGCGGCAAACAGAGTTTGATGATGATTCCGTCGAAATCGGAGTAAACCTCAATTTTGTTGCATTTGCCCTTGCGACTGCCAAAATAGCTTAACTAACATAACCAGAACTACCCTATTGCCTTTCTTTTTCTTAAATTTTCAAATTACCAGTTTGTGAAACTATACAAACCTTCTGTACCTAACAATAGCGGATTCACTCCATACCACTTTTTTGGTGGGGTGTTATACCCTCCACATCCCTTAATTTTTTAAGTAACTGGTAGTATAGGCAACTCGATAGCACAAAGAAAGTCATTCGGATAAGTATTGTTTGCTATTGTTGTTTCTTGTTGTGACCTGTGTCAAATAAGTAAGCCTCGTCTATTCTTAAGATGTGCATTTGACCACCAAAAGAGTCTTGTTTAGCGAGCCAATGGGCATGCACTTCGCAGCAAAAAGTTCCAATCAAAAAATGCTTTCGAAGAAATTGTTAGATTTATAGCATTTTCCAAAGAAACAAGGTCTGCTGACCAAAGTCGCGTGCTCTCACTTATTCTGATTTATGACCTCACGACCTTCAAAACTTTCCATAATTCTCGGAATAACCTTGGGAGGACCTTAGCAATTATATCATTTGAAAGAAAATGTAAAACAACCTAAGGGTTTCAGATTTCGTTAGAATCGGTCGAATAGTTATGATGCTATTGCCAAATAATTCCCCGGCTAACCTTGGGAGGATTTGGCAATTATATCATTGGAAAGAGAATTTAAAACAACATATTCAAATTTCGTTAGAAACTTGAAACAGTTATGAAATAGTTATAATGTTATTACCAAACCAAAAAATTCTCGGGCTAACTTGGGAGGACCTTGGCAACTATATTCGTATCATTCGAGAGAGACTGTAAAAAAACATAGGCGTTTCAAATTTCGTTAGAATTAGCTGAATAGTTATTACAAAATAAAGAGCAAAACGGGGACCGACCGAACGACAGATTGAGTTATAGAGTCGCACGCGACTAAAAATTGCATATCCACCACAAGTCAGAACGCAAAGGCGTCCAATCCCAACCAGAGACAAATGGGGTAAATTTGACTAAGTAGGCTCAGTCGAAAATATGTAGACAATGTGACGTCACGCTATTTTTTTACAAAAATACTTTTCCAATGTGACGTCATCACAATTAAGGAAGAGAGAAAAAAAGAAATTCAAACTGTCATTGTAATAAAAGTAACATTGACCTCTTAATAAATTCTATGAGTGCATAGATGGATTCGCAAAATGAGCTTGACATAACAAGAGTGATTAAATTTGTTTTTAAACGATTACGGTTTTCGAAATATTAACCTGAATGAAATAAAAGAAATTTAATACTATTATAGCAATGCCTCTGGGCATTCCTATAATAAAAACCTCCTGTAAGACTTAAATATATATATATATATATATATATATATATATATATATATATATATATATATATCAATTATGTAAAATTTATATTATGCAACCTCTCAACTCTATGCTCACCAAGACCAAACAAAAAGAACTCTCCTCTTGAATGGTCTGCTGAGGCGGGCGATTCATTCTCTCGCACCAAAGAGGCTATTGCCCTCGCTGTTGAATTGGCTCATCCTTCTCCAGGAGCCCCCATCAGCGTCCCTCAGATGCATCCTAAACCCACGTAGGTGCAACCTTGCAGCAGAAAGTTGGTGACCAATGGCAACCTCTTGCTTTCTTCTTTCGCGCTCTTACAAACCCTCAAAAGATATATTCATCGTTCTCTCGAGAACTCCTCGGAATATATCTCGCTGTCAGACACTTCTGCCATCATTTGGAATGGCGTGAATTTACAATTTTTAATGACCATAAGCCCTTGGTCGGTGCATGTTCGTCTCGTAGTACTTCGTCACTACACACTGCAGTTGACACTCGTCATCTTGACTTCATCCTGCAGATGACGAACGATATTCACTACGTTCCTGGTTCTTCAAACGTCGTACCGGACGCGCTCTCTCGCATTTCATCGATTTTGGGCACGCAACTCTCCTACACTGCGCCCATTGATCATGCAACAATAGCGCTTGCCCAGGAACAAGATGAAGACACGCAAACACTGGGTCACTCTTCTCAACTCGTCGTTCGCGAGATGGACTTTTCGGACAGTCCTTCCAGGCGCATCCTGGTTGACTATTCAATTCTTAACTGTCCTTGTCCTCCCATTCCTCTCGCTTACCGTCGGCACATCTTCGACCAAATTCATGGCCTCTCTCATCCTGGCGTCAATGCCACTCGCAAGCTCGTTGCACAACGCTTCATTTGGCCAGGTATGAATGCCGACGTGGCCAAATGGACTCGCTCATGCCTGCCATGCCAGCATGTTAAAGTCCAACGCCACACAAAAGCTCCTCTGGTCTTTTTTCCTCTTCCTTCGTCACGTTTTGACGCAGTTCACATCGTTCTAGTAGGTCCTCTTCCTTACTCCCATGGTTGCAATTATCTTCTCACCATGATCGATCGTTTTACTCGCTGGCCAGAGGCGGTTCCTATCTCGGACATCAGAGCTTCCACTGTCACCCGAGCCTTCGTCTCAGCATAGGTTGCTCGTTTTGGTGTTCCCTCAACGATCATGACTGATCGTGGCAGCCAGTTTGAATCTCACCAATGGGATGCACTCATGTCAGTCCTTGGCTCCTTTCGCCTTTGTACTACAGGCTATCACCCCCAGAGTAACTCTAAGGTAGAACGTCTGCATCGGACCATCAAAGCAAGCTTATGCTCCACCGATCCAAACATAACTTGGGTGGACAAGCTACCTTTGATTCTCCTTGGCATTCGCTCCCCCTTGAAAGAGGATTTGGCTTGTTTACAGTACTTAACTTCGTCTACCTGGTCAATTCTTTTATTCCTCTGACCGACCTCTACCTTCTCACCTAGATTCTCCTTTATACGTACATAACCTTGTACGGGTGATGGCTGAAATTAAGCCAACTGCCCCTAGAGTGCCTGCTAATTATAAAACATTCGTGCCGAAGGAGATGACAACATGCTCCCATGTTTTCATCCGTCGCGATTCAGCTCGCACTTCGTTGCAACTAGTCTATGACGGACCCTTTCTCGCTATCTCCAGAAAGCCGAAATTCTTCGTCCTAAAGCTTGGCACCAGGCAAGATACGGTCTCTATCGACCGCCTAAAACCAGCTTATACCGAAAATGTTCGTCTAGAACCCCAATCACCTCATTCTCCTCCTGCTATACCCCTTTATGGTACAGTAATCACCCAAAACAACCTAAACCCCACTTTTTTAACTACTGCCTCTCCACCTTCCGTTTTGTGCCTCCTCCTCCTTTGTTGCAGGAACCCTCGTCGGCAGAAGTGGTTAGTCAGGAGCAAATTTCTCCCCCACTGGTCACTCCGTCAGCGGACAATAGGACTCAAGACTCCCACATCCCGCTTGACGCCATCTCGGAAGGAACCAGCAAGCGGATCACTTTCACACCATCGACCTTCTTTCGAGCCACTGCCTCGTTCAACGCTAATGGCGCTGCCCCTGTCACAGGAAATATGTGTCCCCGTACTCGCAGCCAAACCAATGGCACTGTCACACGTTCCGGTCACGTCGTCAGGAGGCCTCGTCGGTACTCGGACTCGTAATCTCAAAATAGTAAAAAGGGGGGGTAACATTCTTAGGGAGGGAGTGTTATAGCAATGCCTCTGGGCATTCCTATAATAAAAACCTCCAGGGAAACTTATATATATATATATATATATATATATATATATATATATATATATATATATATATATATATATATATATATATATATACATCAATTATTTAAAATTTATATTATGCAATACTTTAACTTTGTCAATTTAATCATTCAATTATTTTACTTTAACTATGTTAATTTAATAATTCAATTATTATACTTTAACTTTGTCAATTTAATCATTCAATTATTTTACTTTAATTTTGTCAATTTAATCATTCAATTATTTTACTTTAACTTTGTCAATTTAATCTTCCAATTGATTGTATAGGTTTATTGTGCAATAGCGTACATTTATACATCATCATAATACAAATAATAATAAAATAAAAACAAAACAAACAAACAACAAAAAAACAGCAAAAAAGACAAATACAGTAATAATATGATCAATAATATAAATACATGTATAAATGCACACATTACACAAAGCGGGCAGCCCGTCAGTGTTGGCGTGCAGTAAGACGTGGTGGAGCGTCCCACGCGTTTCTTGTCTGCTGCAAGTGGGTGGCGTCTGTCTTCATCACCTGTCGCCCGGCTGGGCGCGAGCGGCGATCAGCGCGGAGAAGGTGCTGTTCTCAGCACCTCCAGCAGCTCGTTTGTTGGGGTGTGGTGGACAACCTGGGCGGCTCCTGCCTCTCGCGCCCTCAGTAGGGCGCCTCTTACAGGGGAAGGGGCTGGCGCTCGCTCTGGCCTGAGGCGGGCGGTGACTGGGCAGGAGAGGAGGTAGTGCACCAGTGGGCACCGAGAGCGGCGGCCGCAGTGTTCGCACCTCGCTGCCACATAGTCGGCGTGCAGCTCTTCCCGCGTGGAGAAGCCCAGCCTCACACGCTGTAGCAGCACGCCGTTCGCTCTGGGCTGCAGGAAGGATGGGTTCAGTGGGCGATAGGCTGTGGCTGCAGCATACCACGCCGCTTGCCTCTTGATTGCTTCCCATTCTTGGTGCTGCTGGTGGGCGTTGTGGGCGGCCCTGCGTTTAACTTGCACCTTGAGCTGCTGCAGGCTGGGGCGCACGGTCCAGTTGATGATGGAGCCATGGCCGGCTCGCTTGGCAGCCTCGTCGGCAGCATCGTTGCCGCGCACGCCAACGTGGCTGGGAATCCAGTGGAGCCGGACACGCCTGCCCTGAGCTGCCAGGTCATGCAGGGTGCACAGGATGGTGCACTTATTTTACTTAACTTTTGTAAATTAAATCATTTTATGTAAAACTTAATAATTAATTAATTCATTTATTTTACTTGTCAATTCATTAACGTAATACTGTTCCAAACAACACTATTATTTTATAATTAAGGGTGAAATATTACGTTTTGTGAGTAAGTAATTTATTTATTCCTCGTTCCTTTGCATGTATCACAGTGCATTAAGTTAACGGATATATTTTGTTTAAAAAAAATTAGGGTAGACTAGCTTTGGATGTAAAGAAAATAGAAATACCAAAGAAACTGGGGTAAATATGTAGATTATCGGCGCGAACGATGGGACGTACTATTTCGTCTGTGTTCCAAAATGTTTCACGTTTTTGGAGTAAATTTAAGGGGATGGCTCGTGTGCGGGTAAACACAATGGGAGGACCAACCTATGATGATCCTGAGTTTCATTAAATTGGGGGGGGAGGGTCTGGGGGGCACAGCCCCCCAGTATATAATCCCAATTGTTTATAGAATAATGTTCTGACGTTTACAGAGGTGAATGTTTTAACTACATCATGTCAGCGCCTTTAATCGTTTTTCGAATTATAATGAGGGTGGGGGTGGGGTCTGACGTCAGAAATGACTGATTTGAAATTTTATTTTGTTTTTCACTTAATAGCTTTTTATTATCCTCATTTGGAGTCATTTTTATTTGTCAATATATTTTTCCCCATTTTACTATTTTTATTACCTTTTTTTATACATTTAAATCTAATTAGCTGGATCATTTATAGGAACTACTTTTTTGTAGCCATTTGGGTGTCAAACATTCCCCTTTTACGCAGTTTGAAAATGGTAATACAGAAGACTTTTACACAGTGTGAAAATGGTATTGGTTTGTGAAGTCTGTCCGTCCTCTATTTCCGAATTATTGACTCTAGTTTCTGAAAAAGATAAATTGTTCACCTTTTTGGACGTTCATAATTTAGTTAAAATTAAAAGCGATTGCGACATTTGTGGCCGGGCATTAGATGTGACCCCTCAGTTTGAATTTAGATGCTCTAAAATAAAACGTGATTCAAGTGAGAAAAAACGAACACTTCGACGCCTATCTTGCAACCGCCATCTTCTGCAAACGCTTTCCGTTGACCAAAAAATGAATTAAAGAAAGATTCCACGCTTTCGTCATCGCTATTTCTGAAGTATACCCCCCGAAATAAAGTAAGTAAACAGCGTTTTTCGTTCTTCAGTTTTGTATAACAAAGATGGCGTCAGCTATATTTCGAATAGGACTCAAACGCGAGAAAAAATAGGCTTTTCTCATTGCTATTTCAGAAGTATAACCACTGCAATAAAGTACGTAAACAGCGTTTTTTCGTTTGGTTATTTTCGGGCATTTTTGTAAAAAAAAAATGTCCTAAGTAAACAGCGTTTTCCGTTTGTTTACTTTCGGGCATTTTTTTTTATTAAAAAATTGCGCCAGCTATAATTCGAAAAGGACTCAAACGCGCATAAATATTCCAACACGGGTGAACGATAATATTTACACAAAAAAAACTTTTTCGGCCGGGCCGCTAATCTACATATTTACCGAAACTGGAATCGTAGATTAACTATGCATGTTATTGCCACCACAGTTTCTTGGAATCTCAAGGGGGTCGATTTTACTACATCTTTGACTGTTTAAGGTATTTGCCTTGGTGTTCAAAGTTCTCTCTTTTTCGTATTATTTTCCGCCCAATGAACTAGTTTTTAAGTGCATTCTTCAGGAGTGTTCTTCTCTTACCGTGGCCCTTCGATGGTTAATAAGATTGAGATGGTGTGTCAATTGATCTACAATCGCCCTCGAATATTATCTCCAGATAGACTTTTGTTTATGAAGACATGCGCGTATAGCCAGCCGTCCTTTCTCGAGTTAATTTGATTCGACCTTATAGCCATATTCCTGTACATCTCGATCGTGTTTGTAAGGGAAGTGTTTTTATCTCGTTTGTTAATTTTTACATATTTCGGAAGCGCTATGTTAAATTGATAGCCCCCTGATTGCGCATATTCTTCTCTTAAAGAACGGCTGTTGGACCTACATCAGGTTCTACTAGATTCGAATCAGTATAGAGTCGGCTTAAACCCTTCTAAGTGATATTTTTGGCACGTCCCAATATTATTTTCTCTAGCATCATGTTTCATCTGTCAGAATTTGTCCCCCAAAAGAAAAGTTCCTTCCAATTTTTACTTCTTTCGACCAACTACATTCAAACATTTGCGTCACTTCCGAGGGATGGTAATTTATTATTACCCTTCGATCCACAGTGCATTCGAATTATGCAGCGTATAAACGCTATTTGATCTGCTGTGAAGAAAAAGTCTTTCCTTAATTGGTCTCCAAAAACTTTCGAAGCATTTACTCGCACAGAAGTTAATATTTTCTTCACTGCATCCGCAGCACACCATTTCAAAAAACTATCTTGATTAATAATATTTCAGATGCAAATTGTCTTCAGCATGCTCTATTCTATAGTAAATGGTTTGAAAATGCATGTCAAACTTTAGCCCTTTTCTCTCCTTTTTTCTCTTTAGCTCAACAAAGAAGCAATACTTTCATGCGAGGATTGTCAGCATCGTGTGTCGCAATCCATCACTTCCTACCATACTTGGAAAGACATGAATGCATCGCATAACCATTAGCCACATTAATTTCATTTTACAATTTACGAGTGATGTTCCTTATGTTCTTGGTCCCTCAACTGTCGTACCGGATACACTTTCTCGAATGTATGTGATATGGGTGTGCAACTCTTCTCTTATTTACACATTGAGCGTGTGGCTATAGCGCTTGCCAGGAGTAGGAAAGTAGAACTCAAATGTTCCGTAATATTTATTAACTTGAATTTAGAAATAAAGGCCTAAAGCCTGATAGATGAATTCTTTTAGGTGTGTCTATTGAGTATCGTCGTCTTATAGTCCCTCTTACATTTCATCACCAAACTCAAAATTCCATTTCACACTGGTGGTTGTCGCCAGACATAAACACCGACGTCACCGCCAAATGGACGCGCGTATGCATCGCTTTTCAGTATCTTAAGCTCCAACAACTAACAATGGATCGTATGGCCCAATTTCTTTTGCCTTCGGCACGTTTTAACACCATTCACTTTGATATTGTTGGTCTTTTGCCTTATTTTAGGAGTTTCATTTTTTAACATCATAAATCGGTTTTAAAGGTTGCCAGAAGCCGTGCCAGTTCTATACATAAGGGCGTTGACAAACTACTCGATGTTTTTTTTCTAGATTCGGTATTCATTCACTAATCTCAACTGATCGTGAAAACCAATTTGAGTCTAACCAATAGTGGAGAGTTTTTTACACAAATTCGTTTCTCATTTGCACTTTGGGCTTTCATACCAGAAATATGGGTTTTACAGAACGATTTCACCGTCAACTAAAGTCATCTTCGCAGGGGATATTTACTCTTTTTGGTGATGGTATTTAACTATGAATAGTGTAAAACTTCCATCAGGTTTCCTACTGTGGAGAATAAATCAGAATATAGTTAAAATTGTCGAATTGCCCCACTCTCCTTAAGCTCTCCTCAAGCCTGATCAACTTATTCTGCTACTTAAAGAGCAAGTCGACTTATTCACGATAATAGACATTTGGATAGTTAACTTCAGTGTCTTGTCAGATATCAGCCTTAGTACCGAATGACCAAAAGTTCATATATGATCCCTCCATACATTAAATACTAATGGAACATACTAACACGTCTCTTTACTTTATTTAACTCAGTTCTTTTACTAGGTTTATATATTTATTCGATCTTTCAATTGATGGATCAGTGGATCGTAAGCAATTTAAAGATCTAATAAGTTTGATTTAATATTTTTCTCTGTAGTGATCGAACTACGCAATAGGTAGACCTCTGGCACCAAAATTGCTGGATTCAATAGGCCCAAAAGATACCTTTACAAATAGACGCGAATTGGTCATATTAAATCCAAGCATGCCTTATTAAATGTAAAGATTCAATATTGTATGAGAAATAGGATGGAATTTGTAAATGTACATAAGTAAGCAAGCAAGCGTGAGAGGAGCGAAGGAAAGTGGTTGAACACCTGCGTTTGATAAAGCTGTAGGAGTTGTGTCTCGAGATAGAATTATCAAAAACGGGTATTTAAGGACGAGCCCAGGTAAACACAGCTGCTGACCGTAAGAGATGGTGCAGCGACAATCGTCTCAAATTATTCAAATAAGAGTTTATCATGTAGATGTACACGCTATACACAGGCATCGTAGCCCCGCCCAGAGGGTGTAGAAATTACTATAACGGAGGTAGGCTCTCACGGTCATCTCTAGGCCACGCTCTCTGCATGAGGAGCGCACATATAAATAAGAAAGAGGAAGAGAACAGTGATAATAGTAACGAATTCATTCGCGTTCACGCTCCGGCCTAAATCCACTAAGCCTTGTCTCGCCCTTAACTCGTACTCGCGTTTATATATAGACTACTAGTTTCCCGCTTAGTACGCTCCGTACCACGCCGCTTGCATCATAATAGTCCGTTATTACAATAAAGAGCTTATTTTCGTATGTCCCTTTCTGCCTTGAACCTTTGATAAGCCCAGCCAAGTAGAACACCGTAAGATCATTTATCCTTGGAGTCAGATAAATAATTCGCCGTAACGCCATCCTTCCCCTATAAACTGGAACTAATCGCTCCCTCATAAGGTGGTGGTTTACGGAAACATCTTTCATTCTCCTTGGTCAGGACATATATATATATATATATATATATATATATATATATATATATATATATATATATATATATATATATATATATATATATATATATATATATATATATATAACTGGTAACCTTGTCGTCTATCTACAATACCATTTACCTAACTCACTATAACTGGCGACCCCCTATACATCTTTTAGGGTCGGGCTCAATTTTAAAGTGTTTTTTTTTTAAATATAGAAATATAAGTTTTTAGAGATTAATTTACAGTACATTGTTTTGATTTAATCACAGATATATACCTATTACAAAAGCAAAATAAATCAATTGAATTGTTATAGTAAAATTGTTTCTACTTAAATCAGCGATCTCATCTTACAAACACATAATATTTGTTTATTTAAAGATATCAAATGGTAAATATGTAGACGAGCGGCCCGGCCGATAATTATGTACTATTTCGTCCGTGTTCTAAAATGTTTCACGTTTTTGGAGTAAATTTATAGGGGACGGCTCGTAGGGGGTTAAACACGATGCGTGGACCGCACTACGATGATACTGAGTTTCATTAAATTGGAGGGGGGGGGGTCTGGGGGCCACAGCCCCCCATTATATAATCCTAATTTTTATAATGTTCTGACGTTTACAGAGGTAAATGTCAGTGCCTTTAATCGTTTTGCGAATTATAATAGGGGTTGGGGGTTGGGTATGACGTCAGAAAGGACACGGGTGAACGATAATATTTACACAAAATAATTTTTTTCGGCCGGGCCGCTCGTCTACATGTTTACCATCACAATTTCTCCCATTCCTCAGCGCTCTTCTACAAGTAACCTTCTATATTTTGTTAATTTTAGTCTATTTAGATTAAATATATTGAGGTAATAAGATCGAAAGAATGATCTATAGACTTTAATATAAATTTTATATATATTAGCTCAATATTTCTAAATTCTCAAAGAACATCCCCGAGTCTCTGTTTAACTTGGTCAATAAGCCTTTTCGAGTAATACGGAATCTACGTGCGCGCGCACACACACACACACACACACACACACACACACACATATATATATATATATATATATATATATATATATATATATATATATATATATATGACCTTATTTTCGAGCAATGCCTCAATACTTACTGATTTATATCTTTCTGAGACAAAGGACCCGTTTCATTCCACATCAGTTTCTATCGGAAAATTAATCAAAGGTCATAATAACCTGACCAAATTAAGGAGGTCTGGCAGTACAGTGGTTAGCGTGCTGGCCCGGCAATCGCTTGGTCGGCAGTTTAAATCTCCGTCTGGATTCTTTTTTAAGCTGACACTATTTGCTAAGGGAGGTTTCCGTCGTGACTGGGCATCACGGTGTGGAGTTGGGGCTTGCCCTGGCTGACGTCTGCTTGAGAAGCTACATAGCCTGATATGAGGACTAAAACTAGCAAACTTGAACTTTAAAATAATTAGAGGTGCTTAATAAGCCAAGAAAAAGAATTATTCTAATAAGGAAGATTTTTTTTCTTTATATTTTTTTAGTAAATAAAATGTCTAGACATTATTTCTGAGATAAACATCGCTATTCTACCACTTTAGTGACCATACTGATCTTCTGGTTTAACTAAGATATGAAAAGGCTGAATTACTCTATATAAAATGTCAGAAACTTCTCTTTTTTCACATTTGTAGAGGTACAAAAACACATATCAAGCCCTCCCCAATTATCATATAAATTCGTAGCTTGCTGGGAAGACCTTTTTTCCCTCATTGTTCAACTGATCGAACTTAAAGTTTTTAACTATACACAAGAATATGTAACCATTAGCATAGAATGAATGGAGTTCATGTGGAGAGATAAGTGATATTCTCGAACATATAACCGTTTCTCAGTTTATCGTTTCGTTTACAGAGTAAGTAATTTTCTTAAAATCTTGTAACTTGTTTTTTTAAAAAAGCTAAGATCGTTATAATGATTTATTTTACATTTAAATTCAAATATGCATACGATTCTACAGATTAATAAATCAAAAATAAACCCATAAAAAAGGATTCTGAATTATTTTATTTATATCATTATTTAATTGATACTAACTAGATTACATAAGGGCATATAATATATAGAATTTAGTAGACTACATATAATATTACACATTTCCAACTAATAATTAATATTTATTGAGTTTATAATATGAATTTTCTTTTCATTCTACAAGTCTTCCTTACTACGATCTCTTCGTTTTTTTTATCATTATAAGAATAGAATTGTTCTATAAAAGTTCGATATGATTTCCGATTGTCATCTAATGAATAAAATAGACACAAAACAAGCCTTAAGAGTCTAAAAAGTAACTAATCCACGGGTTAAGCCAATACCAGAAACGGAATATAAGACAAATCGAGACCCTCGAAAAGAAAACTATAAGT
Source organism: Ceratothoa steindachneri (assembly GCA_963969495.1). Classification (NCBI taxonomy): domain Eukaryota; kingdom Metazoa; phylum Arthropoda; class Malacostraca; order Isopoda; family Cymothoidae; genus Ceratothoa; species Ceratothoa steindachneri. The sequence goes on along the minus strand of OZ018336.1, from coordinate 85,333,348 downwards.
TAGCAGTCGCCTACAATAAAATGTTACGAAGAAAATCTACTGCCCAACACGTCAAAAGAGGGAACAAACACACTGAAGCATCACCCACCCACTGAAAAGTGCATCCAAGCAGCTGACGAGTCATCACCACTTCCACGAGAGTCAATCGCCCAAGAATGTTACCATTTGGTAACTATTAACCCTGAGAGTAGAGCAAGAAGGTTGCCTCGTTTGTCTCATAAGGGCAGCTACGGCCTGATTGGAGATTCCTCCTGTTTCCGTGGCTCTCAAAAGAGACAGAAGCAAGCGTGGACGGGTTGATTGGAGATACCTCCTGTTCCTGTCCTGCTTGTAAGAGGGCATTGATCTCTTCTCCCCTTTGCACCCGTGGCGCTGATGGGCGAACAAGAGTGACGCCACGATGCAAGGGTCGGCGTCCATAGCCACCACGCCGATGTCTGCCAAGCGGACGCGGAATGGGTTTAGTCCACCCTCACCGAACGAGACTTCCACGCCGAAGAGGACCGCCCGAACACTGGAGCCGGAGTTCTCACAGGCAGAGGAGGCCCCCAGCGATGAAAGCGGTCGCCTCGTCATCGACGAGAGCCCCTGAGCCGAGGAGGCCCAGCAGGAGAATGAGACAGGCTGGGTAACTGTCTCTCAATCCCGACGAGGACCTCGGCACAAGTTCAAACTGGTGCACCAGAGGAACACTACCAGTGCCCTACCAGGCTGTGACGGAGCTGGAGAGAGCACACCCTGGCCTGCGGATAGTCATTCGCCCTACTCTCAACGGCGAATACGTCCTCACCCCGAAGGACGATGGGTCGGAGGCCATGCTGCGCCGCCTTGCCGAGGAGGGGGATCGAGTGATCCTGCTCGACCCCGGAGTGAAGAGGCACAAGTTTGTGCTTCAACGATATCCGACCACTCTGCCACTCCAGGCCGTCGAGGCTCACCCCCACGTGCTCTCGGCAACACGGCTCATCGCACACAGAGACAAGGTCCCAACCAGGCAGATCCTTGTAGTGTACGAGGGGCCGCCACCACCCAAGCTGGACCTGGGCAGCTGGGGCTGCTACGCCCTGCGCCCCTAACAGGGTGAGCCTGTGAGATTGCGAACCTCAAGAGAGATGACTAATGGTGAACTTGATGCCAATAGCGGTCTAATCAGCGGCAGCTAAAGTTTTGCCACCTCCTCTTGGGCACTTACGCCAAAACCTCTTCCAACTAATTAGAGACGAGTGTTACTTCCCTGTATGATGCTGACCGTCCCCCCCCCCCCATCTTTCGGGCGATGAGCAGGGGACTAGCAGTTAAACCACAAATTCGAGAAAATTTCTGACTCATGCTTCCGCTGTGGGCTAGTCCTCAAACCAGTTTTCACATAAGCCCTTAATTATGTCAGTCCAAGTAGCCGAAATAGTTAAGACGAAATTAATGAATAGCAGACATCCGAGGCGGGTTCCCACGCAGGACGATGGACGGGAGCAGTGAGGTGCTTAAGCCGTCATTGAATTATGAATCTTCGGTAACGAAAAAAATATTAATCTCATTCTGAAGGGTGAAGCAAAATTCACCCAAAGACTTCCAGAATAGGCTGTTTTCTACGTCAGCGCTGCTCAATATCCGTTCCTAAGCAAATAAAAAATGCTTTATCTGTAGTATAACAAAGGTGCTTGAAATCGTATGCTCGGCCATCAATAAGGAAAATTGAATTACTGAATAATAGTAAGGAAAAAAATTGGTGTGGGAGATAAGAGGAAAGATTGTGGGTGAAGAGAGTGTGTAAGGTTTGCCCTGGTAGCGAGGGCTACGCTTTTCATTTTTTTTTTCTTTGTTCATGAACTTAAATCCTGTAATTTGTATTGATGTGTGAACTTGAATTTGTGTTATAACGCATTCAAGCTTTTCTTTTATACTTATTTTGCAACCTTATTTTCCTAAATTTTGAACTATTTTTAAAATTATTAAAATTATTATATTTATTTATATTTAGTTATTTTATTTAATTTTATTTATTTATTTTATTTTTATTTTTTTGTAGAGTTTCATTCTTCTCTGCCTTTTTTATTTTATTTATTTTGTTTTTGTTTGTTTTTATAATTTTATATATTTATCTCCTTAGTACTATACTTATTTTAAGAGAGAAGATTTTGAAAAGTAATAATATAGTCAATTACCTAATCTAATTCTTCTATACTAATTTAAGATTTTTTCTTAATTACTAATTATATTGACATATATACATTTATATACATTTATTTTGCTTTCATTTAAACACATTCATTCATGTTTGTGAGTGTATTTATTAATATATAGTATGTGTAGTTGTTTGTTCAGTGTGATCTCTATGTCAACAACGGTGCCAACTGTTCCTCGGAGCATTGTCTCGAGCTGGGAAATTGCCTTGTTCTGGCCACTTTCTCCCTTTTGTTCGCTGGGATGTTTAGACCCTCAGCTAGTTCGGGTGCCGTTTCATTCAGGATCTTCTCCCATGTTCTTTTGGCCAGACTTTGGGTCTCCAGATTGATTGGTATTCGATCTCTCCTTCTGCGTTTGTTTATATAGAGAGTCGCCTTGTTCTGGATTCTTTGCAGGTGCTTCAAGAGAGACATAGTTAGATTTTGGGTCACCACCGTGTGGTATATAGGGGTTGCTCGAATATGCATGAGATATATTTTTTTCTGTTGTTGCTAGAGCTCAGATTTCTAAATCTGTGAAGTTTGCTGAGTTCTAACTTCACCAGATTTTCCCACGTTATGAAGTGGTGGCTATATCCGGTGGAGGTGATGTGGAGCCCCAGAACACTCTCTTCTTGGTAATAGGGGAATATTAGCTGCCCTATTGTTACATCCGCTGTTTTTCTGCGGTCGAGGGCGAAAATCTTGAATTTTCAGCTATTCATGCAGATCTTCCACTTCCTTCCGTATTCATTTACGTTCAGAATCTCGTTTGCAGTCTCGAGAGCCTAAGCCCTGGGATTCCTGAATGTACCAGGGATCTCTTAGATTATATCATCCGCAAACTGGAGATATAAAGGAGGGGGCTAAAACAACTTCCCTGTGGGACTCCGGCCTCGAGGAGGAACTCTGGTCCTCGGTGACCCTCTATCATGATCCGGGCGCGCCGTTCCATGACGAAGTCGCAGATGATTTGTCCCAGGATCGGGTCTAGCTGAAGATTTAGGATCTTGTGTTGAAGGGCCCTGAACCAGACCTTATCGAAGGACTTTTGCACGACTTTTAGTACGATGTCAATGTACTTTCCATCCGCTCAGCAATTGGCGATTTTCCCCGTTAGGATTATTTTTTTTAGGAGCGTGAGTTCAGTGTCTGTAACGCACTTCTTCCGAAATCCGTATTGTTGTGGCCCCCTTCTCGTCAAGTTGATTCTGAAGCCTGTTGGCTAGGATCTTTTCTAGAATCTTGCCGATGATTTCCAAGTGGGAGATGGGCTTGTAGTCCATCGACTGTTCTGTTAACTTTTCCCCTTTGGGATTAGGATGACGTTGGTAATGCCATAAAGCAGGCGTGGGGGGGGGGATTTACCAGATGATTTTTGGTAATCCCTGTCCAGTCAGGAACTCTCTGCTTGAAGGATTTGAGCGTGTTCAGGAACTCCTCAGTAGTGATCGGTCGGCCGTGGCCCTCCATTTTCCTCTCCTCGGAAACGTGCGGGTGGGGATGCGTGTGGTGGATTATATTATTTAGTTCGTCAATCACCTGGCCTTCGAAGTCCAGATCGAAATCCTCATTCTCTTATGGCGTGATGGAGAATATTTGTCGCCAGTACATCCTGAACCTCCTTTCAACTCTCTCTGGGTCTTCTATGATTTTCTTATTTTCTTCCACCCTCATTTTCTCTTTCGGGGGTATACCTCTCAGTTTTTTTATATTCTTCCAGATTTCTGGGGGTTCTGCTCTATGTCAAGCCTCTCAATAATTCCGTCCCATATGTCGCGTAGTTGTTCTTTAATCCGCGCTTTGAGTTCCTCTCTGAGTTGTCGGAGTCCTTTGGTGCGATTTCTGTTTGGGCCAAATTGTGTGACTTCCTCATAGATATCTCTGAGTTCTGAAGCAATATCTCGCATCTCCTCGGTCCACCTGGGTTGCGGAGGGCTTTTATGCGTGATGTATGGAATACATTTCTCGTCCGCTTCCATGATCAGGTGTGTTATGCGGTAAATTTCTTCGACAATATCTTCCAGGATAGCTTCGCTTAGGTTGGCTGGTTCAGAGTTGTTGATCATTCGCTTGTACAGCTCCCAGTTTGTTTTTGCAAAGCTTTTCCTGGGTGGGATATGAAACAGAATAGGTGCGAGGGATATGGTGGTCATGATGGAGATATGGTCACTTGGAACCGTGTGGCCAGGCATATTGACCAGATTGAAAGGGAAGTTGGTGCTTGTCATTAATATATCCAGGGCTGTCGCTGATCTTTCACTGATGTAGATCGAAAATTCTGGCCCGGCTATCTCAAGCCTATTCCGGTTAATGAAAAGCTGCAGGTTTCTGACCCTCTCGTTTGTTCTGGTATAGTCCGAGGCCCTCAGTCTAACATTGAGGTCGCCCCCTATGAAAACATTCCTGCGGTCCACAGTTAGGGTTAGCAGATTATTGATCGGTAAATATGGACGGCGTGGTGGTTGGTATGCTGCTGCAATCGTGAGTCCCCCGACAAGTGTAGGAGTTTCGACAGCTACGAAGGACTCATCTAGTTCTGGTAGCCTTTTGAAGGTGATGTTCCTTCTTATGGCGATTTCCGCACCGCCGAATTTATCTTGCGTGGAGTTCTTCGCCAGGACGTGGTAGTTCGGGATTTTCATCCGAGTGTTATTCGTGTTGACACCATGTTCAGATATTAGGATAATGTCGGGGTCCGCCCTTCTGAATATGCTGCCATATTCATTTGCTTTCCCCAACCATCCATTCGTGTTTAGTGTTAAAATATTTAAGGTGTTGTTTATGTTCTCCATGTTTTGTGTCTAGTTCTAGACTGGGCTGCTTATTCCTTGTGCTTTCTATCCTTTCCCGATCTTCGTCTTCTTGTATTCCATGGCCGGGATCGTAAATAAGGAGGCGTTGTCGAGTTTCACTTTACCTGTGGAGAGAGCCGCCGCAACTTCAGTTTCATCTTCCGATTCTGATATTGTCTATTTGAGTTTCTGATTCTTAATGCCTTTGGTGATGTCTGCGAGGGTTTTTTGTTCAGGGAAAGGGGTCTTGCCAGAAGTGTAAACCTTCTTACCTAGTTCCTTACCGTCGTACCTGTGCTTGTTTTCTTACTTTTTGTTCTTTTAGTGTTATTTTTTTGCGGGTTCGCTCAGGGTACTGTCGCTGTCCGAGTCTGCGTCAGTTGTAGTTTTACGTGCCCTTCTATGGGGTTCGTTTGTGGCAGTTTTCCTCGCTACAATTCTTGGGTCAGGTCTCTTGGTGGGTTCCTGTGTTTCTTGCCCTTGATCTTTGTGGTGTGAGTCCGTTATTTCAGTAGGGTTGGGAAACGTGGCTGCAACTACTTCTTCAGTCAACTTTGGGGAGAATTGAAATTGCAGGACATCTCCTGAAGGAGGGTTCTCTGGGAACTATACCTGACTCAGATTGTTCTTCTTGAGCATAAAGTTGAGCTCACTTGAGAACGTGCCTGGATTCGTGAGATTTCTTACGTGCGCATAAAGTATGCAGGTAAGAATTTTCGTTGAATCCTCGTTCTCAAGCTTGATATAGATTTTTGTCGGGGCTTGTGTTGGGTGGGACATTTTTGCTGCTTGTGCATACGAAGTTTTCCTCCTCCTCTGTTCTTCCTCTTTCTTTGCTGCTTGTTTTCTTTTCATGGAGAAAGTCATGGCTAGTGCTCTGTGGCCCTGCCCGCAGTTGACACACTTCTCGTTCTTCATGCAGTTTTTCTACCCATGACCTCTTTCACTGCACCTAGAGCATGTCTCCTCTGCTTCTTGGCAAACTTTTTTAGAGTGTTGGTCCATTTTGTAGCAGCGGAAACACATGTGCACTGGCGTGAATTCTTCACGCTCGATCTGGTCCCCATTTATCTTTGCGTGGAAGAGTAACATACCCTTTACTTTGGCCTTCTAGGCCATCTCCGTCTCCTTGAAGATCACCTTGAATACATGAGTGTATTCTTGGTTCTCTCTTCGTTATCTTAACTTCATTATTTCAGAAAGCTTCGTCCAGCTCTGATTGGTTTCTATCTCTTCTGCTAATTCCCCCTTCGTGCGATCAACTATCCAGGGATCGAGTCGAGGGCAAATCCCGCAGCGGTGGGCCTGGATATGGGATGGTCTGCGGGCTGGAGGTTCATCTCCTGGAGTGCAATAAGGCCATCTTCCTTTCCGATCGTCTCGATGTCCTTCTCCCCCTCGCAGATCGCCAAGTAACCGGTTAGAGTTGTAGCGGTCTATACCCCTACAAGTGTAAATATTTATTTCTAACTGTATATATATATATATATATATATATATATATATATATATATATATATATATATATATATATATATATATATATATATATATATATATATATATATATATATATTCAAGAAGGGTTGGTAACCATGACTTAAATCGAGATTAGTACACCTGCTCTCCTAAGCGTCTTAAAATTAACCATGAACTTTTTTCCTTGTCTTCGTCTCGGTGAATTAGACCCTTCCAACTACGTTATAATCTATTTATCATCCCATAAAACAATTTAAACTATAATCTATTTAACAATTTACCAAATAATAATTCCAATTTAATTGAAATCAACCAATTACTATTTATCAACTAAATCAATTACTAATTGTTAATCAATTTCCCAATTTATAATCTATTTAGCATGCCATTTAACTATTTATACAATTTAACTATTTCTTCAATTTAACTATTTACACATTTAGCGATTTACCACTAGTTACCCATTTACCAATTTATAATCTACTTAATATTTATCAAAATATTTACTAAATCAAATTTAACAATTAATATTTGTCAAACCATTTAACATATTACCAATTACTATTTCTAAATTATCAAACTATTTACAAATTACTATTTACCCATTCTCGTTAACCCATGCAAATTTAATTCACACGCGTAAAACTCAATCCAGTCAAACTGCTACTGTATAAATTCACCTTCAAATAATTTACGTGTTTATTCAACAATATATATTTTTCTTAACTTGTTGTTTTTTTATTCACGTATTCCCCCAACGTCGCCCAGGTTTAGGCCTAAGAAAATTCGTCTGCAAAATTCAGACATCATGTTAGCATTTAACTTCATTCCCTTGAATAACGTAATATAGGTTTTGATATTTATTGTGATCAGAGCTATCCACAATATTGACGCAATACACATCCAAAACCCTATAAAAGGTGCCCAGAATAGTTTAATAATCTCACATCCATTCATTCGTAAAATTAATTTTCACTTTCACGTGTGTTATATTTTCGGACGACGCAGTCCGCCTCACTCAGTTCAATTTTTTTTCTCGCGTGGACTTTCATTTTTCACGAATGATTTTTCGACACGTGCTCGTTTTCTATCCTTAGTAATCTTAACATCCTTAAGTTCTCCTTTAGCAATTTCACAAAATTAATTATAATATACAGTAATAAATACAAAGAGTGAATAGTTTTCAATAATTTTTTCTCGAATTTTTACGTTCAAGCGCGTGAATTGAATTTGTGCATACACACACACACACACACTTTTATTTTTCTATAAATGGATTATAACGGAGCCCCAAGCTGCGCCCCACTTCGGGCACAGTGACAACCACGCAAGCATCCTCCCCAGCAACAACAACAACGTATTCATCCACCTTCGCTCCACACGCAAACATTCTCCCTCATTCGCCTCCCACTCAACCCCCTTTTCCCCACTCCCTCTCCCATTCAGCTTCCGCCATTCTACCCACAAAATCCCATCGGCTGGTGGGAAATGGTGGAGCTCATCCCCCTGCACCAGGCAGTTCTTGAGGACCATAGAACAATCGTCGTGGCCCAGAAATTACCTCTAAGTATTTTTTCCACTTCTAGAGTATTCTGCTTGATTGAGGTAATTTCAGGTTCTTGGGGAAGGTTCAAGGGGCGTTCATTGAGGAATTTGGGAGGTCGCAAATTGAGGGCCTGCGGATCCTTCTTGATATGCAGGAGATGGGGGACAGGCGCCCCACGCATTTTCTGAACCATCTAAAGGCCCTGGCAAATGCCAAGGGGGCACAGCTCGACCAACTCGACCCACTCCTAACTGAGATATTCATGCGTGGGATGCCGGATCAAATTAAGCCCCTCATACTAATGTCCTCCCCATCGAACGTGGAGAAAATAGCAAAGGCGTCTGACGCCCTGTATACTAATCTATTCGGCAGCTGAGGAAATGCGGGCACGGCACCAGGTCGTTTAGCGATGAAAATAGGGGCGGTAGAACATCATACAACTCTAATGTCAAACACCACTCACATGTATGTATTTCTCAGGTTAGCTCACCGGCTGGAGTTCCTTACAATCGGCCGTGACTCCCTCAGGATAAATCCTCACAGGCTTCGGGTCTTTTATCCGTTCTGGAGAGGATTGAAATGGATATTCGTGCCCTAAAGTTGCGAACGGGTCTTCACCGAGAGCAACATCATGAGCAAGATGGAGGAGTCAGACGTCATTCCTCTTTCCGAAAAAGGCAACGCCAACGAGGGAACTCCAGCACAAGAGGTGAGGCACAGCAGTTATATTTCAAACCTAGGCCTAATCCCCCTATCCTGACAACTCTCAGTGTTGCTGCTGGTACCCCTCTAATTATGGGAGCAACGCTGTCTGCTGTGTTCAGCCTTGCAGTTTTTACCAGGCATCATCTCATACCCATAACTTTAACTCTCATTCTGGTCGTGCTGCATATACTGCTATTTTCAACTTTCAGGCTTTTGCTGGTACCACCCCAAATTGGTACAGGAGCAGAAAAATGCTCAATACCATGCTCGTACCATCAAAATGCTCAATCTTCATCTCAAACTGCGCCTAGACTAACTTCACTTTCAAACATACAAAATTCTACGGGTTCTCATACCCAACTTTCACCCTCAACACAGGAAACTTTAAACTGAATTCGCAAGTGATACGTGGGTCTGTCACCTCTGCAACCTCATCCCTTCATCAGGTCGATCCTCGATTTAGTATTCATGACCCACTCTCTGATTTCTCCTTCCTGGTTGATACTGGCGCTCAACGCAGTGTCATTCAAGCCTATTCAGTAGAGAATGCTTGCACATCTTCCGATCTTGTCCTTAGAGCTGCCAATTCATCAGGCATAAGGACTTACGGGAGGCGTATCCTCGAGCTCTGTCTCGACATTCATCATAGCCGACGTCGAAATTCCAATTATGGTCCTCAATTTCCTTTCCGCGCACGACATTCTCGTCGATTCTCGTTGCCGAAAGCTTATCGATAGAACTAGGGCACTAACAGTTGCTGGTTCCTTCTTTCCTTCTACCAGCTCTCTCTTGTCTGTTCCTCTCCCTGCAACTGTCCTCCACTTCCAGCAACTTTTTCCTCCTTCTAAGGACAGACCTATTAAGCACAATGTGGTGCACAGAATAGAGACGACAGGAAACCCAGTTTTCTCACGTTCCCGTCGACTGGCCCCGAATAGACTTGCCCTAAAGAAGCAGGAATTCAAATACTTGATGGAGGCCGGGATCGCTTCCCCATCCACCTCTCCATGAGCTTCACCGCTTCTGTAGTACCCAAGTCTACTCCGGGAAAATTCAGAGCTGTAGGGGACTACAGGCGAGTCAATGCTTGTACAGTTCCAGATAGGTACCCCCTGCCTTTCTTATCAGATTTTAACTCCGCTCTCTTCAGTTGCTCCATTTATTTCTCGGCTCGATTTGGTTCGCGCTTTAAACCAAATCCCTATTCACCCTGATGATATCCCTAAGACGGCTATCACCACTCCATTCGGTTCCTTCGCCATAAACTGAACGCCTTAAGGACTTCGTAACAGTGGTCGGACCTTCCAAAGCTTCATCGATCAGGTTCTGAGAGGTCTTTCCATCGTATTTTGTTATATAGACGACCTCCTGATAACATCTTCGTCCTTAGGGGAGCATTTTTCTCACCTTCGCCAGATTTTTACACGTTGAGACGAGTATGGTATTGTACTCAACACTTCTAAGTGTATCTTTGGCGTCACGCTGCTCTCCTTTTGGGGACACCACATTTCCACTGAGGGAATTCGTCCTCTTGAGGACAAAGTTGAAGATATCCGGGCATTCCCCCGACCTTCTTCGCTAAAGCAGCTTCGTAGATTCTGTGGGATTGTAAACTTTTACCACAGGTTCATTTCCAACATCTCCCACATTATGCAACCTCTCTAGGAATTGCTTTCCAACCCCAAGAAGAACATTCCTCTTTCCTGGTAGCCTGAAGCTTGCGAGGCTTTCTCTCGCACCAAAGAGGCTATGGCTTCCGCTGTCACCCTGGCCCATACTTGCCAAGAGTCACCAACAGAAGGTTGGTGACTCTTGGCAACCCCTCGCCTTCTTCTCTAAGGCCCTTCTTCCTTCCCAAAAGAGGTACAGTACGTTTTCCCTCGAATTACTGAGCATATACCTCACCCTCCGTTACTTCCAACAATACTTGGAAGGGCGTGAATTCACTGTATTTACCGACCACAAACCATTGGTTGGTGCGCTCGCCTCTAGTAGCACCTCCTCCGTGCAATCTGTAGTTGATATTGGTCACCTTGACTTCATCCTGCAGATGAAAAACAATATTCGCTACGTTCCTGGTTCTTCAAACGTCGTACCAAAAGCGCTCTCTCGCATTTCATCGATTTCAGGCACACAACTCGCCCAAACTACGCCCATCGATCACGCGACGATAGCGCTTGCCCAGGAACAAGATAAAGACACGCAAACACTGTGTCACTCTTCTCAGCTTATCGTTCGCGAAATCGATTTGCCGGACAATCCCTCCAGGCGTATCCTGGTTGACTATTCATTGCCTGACTGTCCTTGTACACTCATCCCTTGCGCTTACCGTCGGCACATTTTTGACCAGATTCACGGTCTCTCTCATCCTGGCATTCGAGCAACTCGCAAGCTCATCGCACAACGTTATGTATTGCCAGGTATGAACGTAGACGTGGCCAAATGGACCCGCGCATGTCTGCCTTTTCAACGAGCAAATGTTCACCATCACACAAAGTCCCCTCTCGGTGCTTTTCCACCTCCACCGACACGTTTTGACGCCGTTTACATCGATCAGGTTGGTTATCTGCCCTTTTCGCGTGGTTGCACTTACCTTCTCGTTTTACTTCTTATCCAAAGGCAGTTCCCATCCACGACATCAGAGCTTCCACTGTAACTAGAGTCTTCGTCTCAGCATGGGTTACTCATTTTGGTGTCCCATCAACGATCATGACTGATTGAGTTAGCCAATTTGAATCCCACCAATGGGATGCACTCATGTCAGTGCTTGGCTCCTTTCGTCTCCGTACCACTAGTACCACTACCATTCCCAGAGTAACTCTAAGGTGGAACGTTAAAACAGGACTCTCAAGGGAAGCTTCCGCTCCACTGACCCCAACATCACTTAGGTGGACAAGCTACCCTTAATTCTCCTGGGAATTCGTGCCTCCTTGAAAGAGGATTTGAATTGCTCTGCTGCGGAACACGTCTATGGTACGCAACTTCGTCTTCCAGGCCAATTATTTTCTTCCGCAGCCTGTCCTCCTCCTTCCAACATACATCCTGCTGCATACGTACACAATTTAGTACGGGCGATGTCTGAGGTAAAGCCGACCACCACAAGAGTGCCTGCTAATCAGAAACCTTTGGTGCCAAAGGAGATGGCAACTTACTCTCCTGTGTTTGTCCATCGTGATTCCACTCGCACATCCTTGCAACCTGTCTATGACAGACCCTTTCTCGTCGTCTCCCGTAAGCCGAAATTCTTTGTACTGCAGTTTGGCAACAAGAAAGATACGGTTTCCATCGATCGTCTTAAACCCGCTTTCATAGAGGCTGTTCATCTAATATAGGTCCAGTGGTCATCCCAGCCTACCTTCCGAACCCTTCTTCGGCTCTTTCAAATCAAACTGCAACTTTTCCTCCCACCTCTTTACTCGCAAACCCTCCACCAACTATCTCTACCCCCCCCCCCTTATTCTTCTTCCCAACTGCTGCCGCCTCCCTTTTTGTTGCAGGACTACTCGACAGCAGCTGGAGAACACCAAACGACCAACGTGTAACTACGACAGTCACCTTTTTGAGAGTTCCAGAACAATCGACACCCGACGCTCCGGTCCTCACTCGCGACAATCTCCAGCATCAATCGAGTGGCACTACTAATCGCCACCTGACCCGCAATCCGAGACCTGTTCTGGACGCGTTGTAAGGAGGCCTCGCCGCTATATAGACTAAAATTTATGTAAATACCTTGTGTTATGTGAGTTTTTCCCTCGGTGGGGTAGTACTGTAGCGGTCTCTACCCCTACAAGTGTAAATATTTATTTCTAACTGTATATATTTTTTTCAAGAAGGGTTGGCAACCATGACTTAAATCGATATTGGTACACCCGCTCTCTCAAGCATCTTATAATTAACCATGAGCTTCTGTCGTTGTCCTCGTTTCGGTGAATCAGACCCTTCCACCTACGTTATAATCTATTTATCATCGCATAAAACAATTTAAACTATAATCTATTTAACAATTTACCAAATAATAATTACCAATCGAATTACCAATTTAATTGCAATCAACCAATTACTATTTATCAATTAAATCAATTACTAATTGTCAATCAAT